>VWZD01006345.1:791327-805157 GCA_013396695.1 Sakesphorus luctuosus
AAAAAAAAAGAAAACTAAATGGGCAAAACAAAGTATTGTTACTGGTCACTGATCTCCAGCCAGGAATTGTACGGGTTAACAAACAGTTGTTGCCCAGAGAAGCTGTGGCTGCCCCATCCCTGGAAGTGTCCAGGGCCAGGCTGGACAGGGTTTGGAGCAACCTGGGCTGGTGGAAGTTGTCCCTGCCCATGGCAGGGGTGGCACTGGATGATCTTTAGTGTCCCTTCCAACCCAAACCATTCCATGAGTCCATGAACTTGCAATAGGAAATAGTGATAATCATTTTCAGGGAGTGAATTACTGGAAGGAAAAGAAGCCCAGGCAGACAAGAAAAGTCTTGAGGGCAGCCTTTGGAGCAAAGAACAGAGACCTGACACAACTGACCCTCTCAGTGATGCTTCTGGGCCAGATTCGCCTGCCAAGGGAGCAGCTGGAAGCTGAGCCTGGCAGTTTTCCCCACTCCCTGCTGCTCCCCCATCAGGGCTGTCAGGGCAGGCCTGGATTGGGAGCATTGTGTTTGCACACAGACCCAACTAACCGCCTACAAAGGCAAAGAAATTCAGGGAGAGAGGGCTTGATGTGTCAGCAGGGCCCTGGCAGGTACCCTTAGGAAAACACAGCTCGGGGCACTCAACACCTCCCGGGCAGGGAGTGATTCCCAGCCTGTCCCTGGGGTGTGCACCAGGGGGTTCAAAGGGATCTCAGCAGCTGCGGCAGGGGGTGGGAACTGCAAAGGTTTGAGGAGATGACATTTTGATCTGGGAAAACCAGGACAGGAACTCCTGGAAGCCTTGGAGAAGGCAGGGGTTGGGTAAAGCTAAACCAACAATGAGAGCAGACTGTGGGCAGTGGGAATAACAGACCTGTGCAGAGAAGGGTGGGAGGGGCACAGCAGGCTTGGGAATGTGTGGGGCACAGCAGGCTCAGGGCTGTATGGGGACAGCAGGCTTGGGAATGTGTGGGGCACAGCAGGCTCAGGGCTGTATGGGGACAGCAGGCTTGGGAATGTGTGGGGCACAGCAGGCTCAGGGCTGTATGGGGACAGCAGGCTTGGGAATGTGTGGGGCACAACTGGGGCTGTGTGGGGCACAGCAGGTGAAGAAGGAGCCCAAGTTTTCTGACATGTACAGAAAGCAGAGCCCACCCTGACTGACCAGCAGAGGGGCTGCTGCCTGAGCCCCATCCAGGCTGGGCACTGCCCTCCATCCCTGGGGACAAGAAGGGCACAGTTATAGAGCTGATGTTGGCCCCAGCTCCGGATTTCAGAGACCTGCCCACGGAGGGATGGTTTAGAGACAGAGTGAAATCACACTTGCATCACAGGAATAAATAAATTGCAAATTTAATAATTCAATTTAATTCATTGTTTTAATTATATCATTATAATGTAATTATTTTCATTTGTATTATTAGCATTACTTTAATAATAATTTTATTAATAAATTTAATATATGCAGTTCCTGCATTAGGAATCAGCAAATCCCTTGAGCAGATCAGCCACATTTACACCTCAATGTGTCACTGCTGGGACCTGTTGCAGGAGGTACTTGTTGGAAATGTAGAAACTGATAAAGAGATAACAGGAGAGATTGTTCAGTCATGGTTGTTTCTCACTCTTTGTCTTGGAAAAGAAGTTTTGGAAGGTTTTATTGGGGGAGAAAAAATTCAGAGAGTTCTTCAAATCTGTTAAATCACAGTCCAGAGAGGCAGATATTTTTTAAATTACTGAAATACTGGGCAAGATTAATCATGGAATCATGGAATGGTTTGGGTTGGAAAGGACCTTAAATACCATCTGGTTCCATCCCCTGCCATGGCCAGGGACACCTTCTACTAAAGGTCTCATATAATCCCCTTTGGCTTTGTGAGATCATTCCCATGTATAAAAAATAATAATACTCTGTCAGTATTATTATTATCATTCTCATTATTTCCATTATTATATTTTTATTATAAATTATTGCACCTCTCCTTGCTGCCATGATTTCAGATACGTGTCCCAAACCTCTGTTAAACAAAAGCATGTGCAGATTCCCTAAAAATGGAAAATGAGGCTTTTTGAACCCGGTTCTGGTAAAGTAAAACTCCATTTATTCTTTAATCTGAACTCTTCCCCAGGCATCCCTGGTGCTTGCACCAGCTGAGAACAGGAGGCAGATAAAAGAAAGCAAGTTAAAATAGTTTTCTCTCTGGAATTTGTCATGCTGGAGCGTTAGAGAGCTCTGTTCTGGGAACAGAGTGAGCAGGGAATCACTGCTGATTTTGCCATAAAAATAAGTAAATCATTGAGTGAATTTAAAAGACCGAAGGAACGGAGAGAATTTGCTTTAATCTCTCTTGAAAACTTTTATTTCGTTTTCTAAATAGGTGAAAGAGTATCATATTTAGAGTGAGGAAAAGGCTAATCTTTCCTGAGCAGCTATTCCTGTGCAATGTATACTTCATTTTCTGCAGAAAGGGGGATTTTGTTTGGTTTTGTCCTTGCAGTGATGCAATCCCAAGCCACGGGCTCCACGGGAGCTCAGCGCTGTTTCCAGCCTCCTCAGCTTTATGAGCAAGGCTCTGCTTTCCTTGTCCAACAGCCCCTGAGGGACAGCTCTAAATGGGGCTGCAAATTTATTGCTGCAGCTCTGAAGGAAATGATCGTCTGCCAGGCAGAACACACCAGCAGATATTGTGGCAGATATGTCATATCTTGTCAAACAGCAGCTCCCCGGCCCCTGGCGTTGGGTTTCTGCGCTGGGATGGGACTGGGCCCGCGTGGTGGGATGGATTACTCACCCTCTGTACGCTCCAGAGGGGAAAGGGAAAGGAAAATTGGCTCAGGGTTTTCCATGCCAGGAGCTGGTTCTGTGCTGGAAGCACCAGGGGACACAAACAGAGGAGCTGGCCCAGGTCTCACCTGCAAAGGGTGTTTTGGTGTGTGTGGGAAGGGGACACAGGGGAGAGGTGGGAATGGGGTGTGGGGCTGCAAGGGCTCTGTGTCAGCAGCTGGATTTGGAGCTGGGCAGAGCTTGATGCACAATGGAAGGGGTTTGCACAGCCCCACTGCCCATCCTGCCCAGCCCTGAGCGATGCTTTGGGTGGGATGAGGTGTCACCACAGGTATTTCTGGTGCCTCAGGAAGGGCTGCCTGTCCCCTGCAGATCTGGATTCACCAAAGGCAGGAGGGCAAGCAACACCAGTGACATTCCTATATTTTTGAGCTAATCATTCTCTAAATAGTAATTTTCAAAAGACAGGGAAGCAATAAAAGCTCCTTAAACTGCAAAAGTTAAAGCTCCAGAACTACCTGTCTGTCTAGGGCCTCCCTCAAAACCCTGGTCAAGGAAGAGCCCTGTGTTGAGAAGTCAGGCTGCTGTTGGGAAGGCCCCGTGGTGTTCTAGGAAGGTATAAATAACCCTCCCAACTCTCCCATTTCTTCCCAAGGATGGATGCTACATTAGCAGATGGAGGGTTATTGATGGAGATGGTTACAAGCCAGTGGAAATGTCTCACTCTGGATTAAAAATGAGGTTTCCAGGATCACTCTGGATTTAAGCCCAAAGTTTTGCCTTTTGGGCTGTCAAGTCAAAGGTGTTCTGGTCGTTGCCCTCTCCTTTCTGTCACTGACTGTGGAAACTTCTGTTACTGCAGGATGTCAAAGCATGGCCAGCCAGGGAGCAGTGGAACTTTGCTCTCAGTCCTTCAGCAGCAGCCTCTAATCTAAGACAGTTTGCTCTTGAGGAATGCTTGGCAAAATTCTTGTGGTATAAGACTAGAAAACAGTAAATCAGAGTTCTGGGCTCCTACTCTTAATTCTTTCATCTCCAACTATTCTATCTTCTAATTTTTCTCAAAAATAAAAACCCAACCAAAAACCAAAAGATAACAAAACAGAAAAACATTTCATCATAAAAATTAAATCAATTCAAAAAACCAAAATTGATTTCTGGACCATTCCAAATTCTTATTCATTGTCTGGGAAGTTCCTGTTCATCTTTACCATCTGGCCAAGTGACTGAAGAAAAACCATTCAGCCCATTTCTAGTAGTCAGTTTTCCTACTGAAAGGAAAGTGATTAGATCTTTCTCAAAAATGATAGGAAAACACCAAAGTTTGCTGGACTCAAACTCTCAGCAATGTGGTTGGAAAGGAAAAGCTTTCTCTCATAATCTTTCAATAGTTATGGGCTCTAATGGTCACTCAATTCTATTCCCTGAGGATCCACTTTCAACCAGATATTCAGGGCTAGACCTGAGCTGGAACCCAACTGGGCCTGTTGCTGCTCTGGGGGATTGTGAGCAGATTGAGTCACCCAAATCACTCTGCACCTTGGGGTTTCACCATCAAATATAAACCTTATTATCCTGAGCTGCTTCCTGAACTGGCTCCTTTCCAGGGTTTTTCCTTGCCAAAATATTTGGCTGTCTGTGGGGACGTTCTCCATATTTTAACTTCCTGAATTGAAGTTAATGGGACCCACCTGGTCTGGTTTGGAGATGAGTCAGCAGAAGAGTCCAGCATGTTTAGAAAGAGTCCTTGGAAGTTGTGTGGGGCAGAGGCTCAGCCCCAGGGGAGGTGGGAGCAGGATTGACGTCACTGGGCTGGGAACTGCCTGTGCTGCAGTGCTGTGGCAGGAGCTGCATTTCACAACGTGTTCCGGGGGGTTTAGTGAACTATTTGGCCAGAAATACAGTATTTCCAATACCAGTTGCATTTGTGGTTGCTGCAGTTTGGGGAGGGCAGTTGAAGCCCCCGAGGTGAAGGCAGGTCCCTGCTGATCCCAGCCCATGCTGCTCTGAGCTGCAGTGGAAATACGGGTTAGAATTTCTCTCTCTTCTCCTCAGCCCCACTGAAAATGCTGCTGCTGACAGCAGTTCTTCAAGACTACTTCTAACACCTCCTAGGTGGGTTTCAGAGCCTGTTCTAGGCTGAGGATAAGCCAAGGCAGTGGTACTTCAAGCTTGCTGATGCTTCTGTCTGCAGTCAGGGCACTCAGCCCTCTCCATCTCTCTGTTTGGTGGATAACAAAGTTATTCCCTCGCAGAACAGGGGACAGGCACATGGTCAGCATTTTTGTTCCTTGAGCAGACTGGATTCACATACAGAGGCACAGCTGTGATGGTTATTATGGATAAATGGAAAATAAAGCCAACTTGCCTTTCTTAGCTGATGTGATGGTTGGTAATTAGGACTTCTTTGTCTCTTCCCTGAGAACCAGATCTAACCCTTTCCAGTTCAGATCAATCATTGGAAGGAGCAAGATCCAAAGGGCAATCTTTCATTCCTGCTCCTTCCTTTCTTCTCACTGGTAATTGAAATGCTAAAGCTGAGCCAAGACTAGATGAAACTCTTTGAATGTGTATTTGTGGTTTGCAGAGAATTCCCTACATCTATGTTCCATGTTTCTGAGGGAGGAAAAAAAATAAGTTAGTAGATGTTTCCTTGGAGGCAGTGAGAGGCTCACCCCCAAATGAACTTCCTTAGAGGGTGACTTAAAAACTGGATAAAATGATTGACAGGGAATTGTCAGTTCTACTCAAGCCAATTCCAAAAGCCAGGCAGCTCTTCAGGCAAGCAGGAGCCTCGGGAGGAGGGGCTGCCCTTCCCCACCCAAGGGAGCTCTCAGAGGCCCCCTGTGCCCTGACCTGACATCCTGCATTCCGTGCATCCTTCTCAGACAACTCCCTGGAGGAGCCCACGAGGGAGATGGAGGGAGACTATTTACAAGGGCCTGCAGTGACAGGACAAGGGGAAGGGCTTCAAACTGAGAGAAAGTAGGTTTAGATGGGATATTGGGAAGAAATCCTTCCCCATGAGGGTGGGCAGGCCCTGGCACAGGTTGCCCAGAGAAGCTGTGGCTGCCCCATCACTGGAAGTGTCCAAGGCCAGGTTGGAACAGCCTGGGATAGTGGAAGGTGTCCCTGCCCATGGCAGGGGGTGGAATGAGATGATCATTAAGGTCCCTTTCAACCCAAACCATCCCATGATTCTGAACAGCTCTGGGATATGCCCATCACTTCTGTCTCTGGCAAGTGGAATAGAGACATCCTGAAGTTCAAAGAGTGACAGAAGCTGTGAAAGAGCACGACATCTGGCCCAGGATGAGGGAGAGGGGCCTCTGAATATCCCCTAAGACTCTGGATAGCTAACTAATCTGTTTAATGACAGAATGACTAAGGCCAGAGAGCAGCACTAGCTTTTCTGTCATGGTTAGAAAGGCATTTAGCAAGATCCTAAAGCCAAAAGCAGAAGATGTGACAATGTTTGACTGTAGCATCAGGCTGGAGCTCTGCCTTCATTATTTTGTTTACTCTGTCTGTCAAATTAGCAAAGAAATCCTGTTCAGTTTGTAGCAATGATTGTCCTCTGGTGTCCTGGAGGGAACGAGCCAGGAATGAATTTGAGTTCACAAATGGGTGTGCAATGAGGCAGATCTTCAGCTTTGTCTTAACTGGAGAATTTGGGGGTTTTTTAAGGTTTGTGCTGAAATGAAAGATACTTTAGTGACTTCAATTTCAAGCAAGCAACATTCTCATTCCCACCTGGGAATATTGGAAACCTCCAGCCCCAGCCCTGTTCTCGAGGCCAGCGCCACATCTGTATTTCCAGACAAGTCCTTGTTTCTAATTAAAACAAACAATGGATTCCTCGGAGCTACGAGATCTCCAATAAACCAGAATTTAAAAAAAAAAAAAAAAAGAGGGAAGATAATAGTTTAATTAATAGAACCTGGCACCCTTCCAAAGCACACTGTGTCAGTTGGAGTGTGGGAGTGGGGAGGCTCGGGCTGGCTGGCACATGAGGAGCATCTCTCCTGATGGGTCTGGCAGGGCAGTGCCAGTCAAGCTCCAGCACAGCCCGTCAGTGTCTGGGCCATGGCAGCAGCGGCACCGTCGGGGTGCCCACAACGGGCTGTGTGGCATCCCTTGGCATGAATCCCACTGGAGGCTCAGCTGAAGAGGCAGATTATCCCCTGTGTGCTGCCTGACTGGAAGGGAGGGGGAAGAAAAGCCCTGTGCCCAGGTCAGGGATTGGGAAAGATGCCAGGGAGGTGTCGGTGCCGTCGCAGGTCGGGGCACGTCGGGCACAGGAACAGGAAGGATCTGCCATTGCCAAGGGGCTCAAAGCAAAAGGTGTCAGATCTATTTCCACCTTGCTCAGGTATCACCCAATGGCTTCCAAGGAAAATATTTTTCTTCAGACCCCTTTCCAGATTTCCAGAGGCAGAGGAGGTGAGTGATGTGCCAACAGCACCAGCAGTGCAGGTAGCCAAGATTTGCCCTTGGGAGAGGTGGGTGTGGGTCAGGGTCGAAGCTCCCTCCCCTCTCGCTGCTCCCTCCTCTTTCTTTTGCTCCATACAGACCTGTCTGGCATTTTTCTCCTCCCACCCTGGTGTAGCTGTTGGTGCAGCCCTTGTTTGTTGGAAAACCCTTCCTATTCCTTCCTCCACTGTCCCAATCAGGAAGTCAAGTCAGTCCAGGTTCATTTCAGCCAAAGTCATGGCTCACCTGGGAACTACAATTGCATTGGTCTGGTTTTCATTTTTGGCCAATAATAGCCCAGCAATGCACTCAGAGAACCTTCAATTTAAATGTGGAAGGGCCACAATGCAAAAGTGCAGCCAGGGAGAGGCTGTCCCTCCATCTCCTGTGCCCTTCCAGCACAGGCTGCACAGTGTCGTGTCTGGCACACAGGTGGCTCTGCCCAGCATGGTGGGAGTTTGAATCCCGCTGGGAACCTGCAGAGTTGTGTCTGCTCCTCGTTACCCTGAGCTCTGGTTTAACTAAGCTGTCTGTGAGGTGTTGTGGTGGTCAAGGAGGTGTGAAGAGCTGGTGGGTTCCCAAGCAGCTCCCCAAAAACTGGAGTTATGGGCAGTGCAGAGCATCAGGGACAGGAGCTGGTTCCTGCACTGGGTGGAAGGGGGGTGGCTTGTGGAGTTAATCACTCTGCAGGGGCACAGCATGCACAGCAGAGCCAGGTGTGTCTGCTTTCCCCAGGGCCTGATTAGCTCATGATAACCACATCCTCTGAAGTTGATTTTCTGCAGTGTTTTCCCAGGTTTTTGTACAAAGGAATGATTTAGATAAACTGAATTGACCATAAAATTCACCAAGTGAATTCCAACCCCCTGCCTTGTTCAAGAACATCAGGTAGCCATGCTCAGAGAGGTTTGCAAAATTAAATAACCCCATTGACTTTGGATCATGGGTGACCTCTCCACTGAAGCTTCATGAACATGCAACTTGGAGATCATTCTGGTTGACATCAGGCAGGGGGTAAGGATTTGGGGAGGGTCATAAAACAAACATCAAACAAACAAAACCCACAGTTTGTACATCCCTTGAGCTACTGGCACCTGTTCCACTGATGTGGTTTGAGGTGGCCCAGCATGCCCAGTCCTGGCACACTGCTCTGCAGGGATCAGTATCCCTGTTCCATCTGTGTCCAGGGCACCCCAGTGCCATGTGGCCAGTCATGGGAGGAGGTTCTGACCTGAGGGACACCTTCCACCAGCCCAGGGTGCTCCAAGCCCCATCCAGCCTGGCCTTGGACACTTCCAGGGAAGGGGCAGCCACAGCTTCTCTGGGCACCCTGTGCCAGGCACTCTCACAGGGAAGAATTCCTTCCCCATATCCCACCTAACCTGCCCTCTGGCAGTGGGAAGACCTTCCCCCTTACCCTGCTGCTGGTCAGGGTGGAGACACTCCCCTGTCACTGTCACCTTGTTTTGGGACACAGTCTGGGGCACAGGCAGCTCTGCTCGTGTCAAACACTGCAGGAGCCACAGCTTTCCTTCAGGAGGCTGGTTGGGTTGGATCCTGTCCCAAGGGGATCTTCTGTCCTTGGGCATCATGTAAGGAGTGAAACACCAGCAGACAGGCATTGGGGAGTTAGTTAAGCATCGTAGCCTTCAGCACTGTAGCTTGGGAATCCCTCCCAAATCCAGCTCAAATCTCCTGAATAACATTTCCTGCTCTGCCACGAGGCTGGACCAGGCACTTCACCTCTGTGTGGGTTGTTTTTCAACAAGAAGAAGAACAATAACTTAATTTCTGATGGCTATGGGAGGATTTCAGCCTCCTTCAGATCACTGACTTAATTCCAACAAAAACCTCTGGAGACAATTTGGATGTCAGTAGTAGTAGTAGCACAGTAGGAACCCAGTAATAGTCACGATAGGGATTCTCATGCAGCCAACCCTCCTTCTTAATTATTAGTTTTACTTCAAAGCAAGTAGAAGAAAGGGAAAAAACCCACCCTGTTGACAGTCTCAGCACTAAGAGGAGAGCCCAGACTCCCCTGTCTTGTAGGAAATGTGACATTTCAGTTAATGTGGCTAAAAATAAAAGGGAAGCGGCGGAGAAAGTGCCTGTTACCTGCAGGTCCAGCCCCACCCTGGTGCATTCTTTGCCTGATGAGATCTTTTTGTGACAGAGCCAAACACCTTGTTTCCAAAAGCCAAAATGTCAGTCAAAAATGGTAATTTCACCCCATCCTTGCTCCCCACATTAGTGCTTCAGCTGCTGACAGTGGAGCAGTGATGGGAGCTGGATCCTCTCCCTTGGAAGGAGTCTGGCTCGTCAGACTCAGGGAAGAATATCCACTTTTCTGAGGTTTGCACTCACCTGGAGAGCTGAATTTAGGGACAGGTTGTTGCTTGTGTTACTTGTGGATCATTCTGGCCACCCTGGATATGCCCCAAGCTGTAAAATTGAGAGGAGTATTCGGATGAGCTCTCAGCTCCTGTGAAGTGGGACCAGTTCTACACTGACCATCTCACCTGCCAACCCTTGGTGCCAACGCATGTTCCCCACTGCAGCACCTCCCGAAAAAGAACTGGGGCTGGTCCTGCCAGGGCTCCAAAACCTCCACAGAAGGACCTCCTCAGCTCCCATTCCATAAATCCCTGTGGAAGATGCCATGGGAGATGGCCCATTCCCACTGGCAGCTCGTGCTGCCCAGAACCCACGTGGCTCTTGAGTCCAATCTCGACTTCAACAACGAGTTGAGAAATTCTGGAACAAAGTTTTTCATCATGATTCACCAAGCCACAACTCTTTTTTTCTTTTTTTTTTTTTCAGGAATGAATCCATTTAGAGCAAAGCTTCCCAGATCCAGGGGAGCTCCTGGCTTTTGACAGTAAGAGACATCTCCAACAGACAGGGGGAATATTTGAGTTGGAATCACCACAGTCCCAACCGAGAGCTTTCACCACAGGGTTTTTATATGTTCTTGGGTGGGTCTTTTCTTTTTCTCCAAAAAATTTATTCCTAATGCAGAGCAAAGATGTTTTGGAAATCTCAAGCTTTTGTGGGATGGGAAAATTGTCAGGCATCTTTGGATTTTATCCAGAATTCCCTTTTTTTCCTTTTTTTTCCCCCTTTTTTTTTGTAGGAATGTTTTTTTCTGTGTGGATTGACAACTCCCAAAGTGCAGGCCCTGAACCCTGGAAATCCAGATTCAGGACTTGGCCAAACCTGTGTGGTGACATACCATGGGTGGGAAGGAGTGGAGGGAGATGAAAGCCCTGAATCCCCAAGCAAAAACTGGGGAGGGGAAAAAAAAAAGAAAAAATAAAAAGAAAATTGTCTTTTGAAATTGTTCCTTTTGGGGCATTCTGCTGTGCCATCTCTCCTCTCACTGGACACCAACAGACCAACATGCAGCCTGTGGGGCTCTCCTTGCACACAATGCCAACAGATGGCAATATTTTATCGTTGCACAGCCAGCCCTTCCCTCCTGTGCTTTGCAGGCTTTGCATCTTCCCTGCTGGGCCAGAAGGAGGTGGGGCAGCCTGTGCTTGTCTAGTCCTAGAAACACCTCTCCTATTGGGATTTGTGTGTCTAATGGGTATTGCACCTGCAAGTTCCAGTATGTGTCACCTTGGGGAATCTCACAGAAGTCTCTTAAGAAGCACTTGTGTGTCTGTGCAAAACCAAACAGTGCCCAAGGCACCAGTGCCCCTTCAGGCTCAGCAATGTGTCCATGAGAGCAGAGCCCCGTGGGGCTGCCCCAGCAGGGCTGCCCTCACAGAGGTTTTTGCCTGAACATGCCAGTTTGGGTAGAAATGAACCTCCTCAGTCCCTGTTGGTCACTTTTTTCCCTGTTGTTGTGAGCAAACATTTGGCAGGGGAGGGAAAACAGATGGCTCTCAGCATATTGTCCTGTTTACTTGTTACCAGTTCACTTTTTGAAGTAAATTGGTCTTTTCTTCTTTCCCTTTGGCCAGGAATCCATATGTCTTTACAAACCCCTCCAAATCTTGCCCTGATTGCCCTTTTTGCCAGGAATCAGGAATCAGCCATGTCTTGCATCCTCCCACAACCCACAGCAGCTTTGACCCCTGCGAGGAAGGCAGGACTCCAGCAGCAAATCCACAGGCAATAAAAATGAGACCACCAGAAAACCAGCTACCATTTATTTCTTTTTAAAAGTGTTTCTTTCTTTCTCTCCCCCAGCAGAGCTTCCCTGTGTTGAAAGGGATCCCCTGGTCACGAGTCAGCAGGGGAGGCTGTGGAAAGCTTTGGCAGTCAGTGGAGTGGAACCTGACAACACATGGGAGCAGCTCCCACCAAAGCAGAGTCCCTGCCCTGCATGGACCTCCCTCCAAGAGCAGCTTCAGGTCATTCCTCAGCCAGGCCCCCTCCAGCCATTCCAAGCCCTGACTCCACGAGTCCTGACACTGCCTGGCCCCTGGTTGTCCTTTTCCACAGGTATTGCTAAAGCAAATAGCAGAGAGCATTTACTGGGTGCAACACTCAATCATATTAATCTGGCCAATAAAGGATTTATGGCCAATAAACATTCCACAGTGTGAGGCTGCTCCGTGAGGAGGATGGATGATGGACCCAGCCAGACTGTCAGAAGTCCTGGGAGGAAGAGGAGAGCAGGGAGAGGGAATGGCACCAAGAAGCTCTCAGAGGGCCCCTGAGCTGGGGATGGGCATGTTGGAAAGCATCTGTTGGCAGTTTCTGACTTGTGAGCAGCAACCAGAACTGCAGAAATCATCACAGAATGATTTGGGTTGGGAGGGACCTTGAAGAGCATCCAGTTCCACCCCTGCCA
The DNA here is from genome assembly GCA_013396695.1 of Sakesphorus luctuosus. Lineage (NCBI taxonomy): Eukaryota > Metazoa > Chordata > Aves > Passeriformes > Thamnophilidae > Sakesphorus > Sakesphorus luctuosus. The sequence goes on from VWZD01006345.1 coordinate 803,379, forward strand.
CGGACAGGAACATCTTCCACTAGACCAGGTCACTCCAACCTGGCCTTGGACACTTCCAGGGGTGGAGCAGCCACAGCTTCTCTGGCAGCCTGTTATGTTGCTGGTTTGGCTGTGGGGGCATGAAAAGGGCCATTATAAACCAAGGCACAGACCTGTGTCTGCTGCTGGCTAAAAGCTTAATGACCTTGATTGAGGGACTGCAGATATCCATCAATGGACTGGAGTCCAATGATTCTTCATCCATTCATCTCCTGGTGAACGTATTACACAGGTTAATATTCCTGGGGGAATAATGGAAAGCCAGGGCCAAGACTAATTTGGGTGACATTCTTACCTTCTCAGGCCTAACATGTTCAAGCTTTTTGCTTTCTGACAAATATCACTATTGAAGTTCTTGTGGCTGTTTTATCTCCATGGTTGTTGTAAGCTTATTGGTTTGGGGATCTCACAGACTTCAGAAAACTATGGATTGGTTTGACCTGGTTTTTGGGGGGTTTTTTTGGAGTCAAAGTGAAAAATCACCTCCCTTTACACATTAGCTCACTGGAGGAGATAGGAGGAAAATTAGGATCCCTAATTGCCAAGGCTGATTGGCATCTGGAGCCCCGTGAGTCAGAGGGTGTTTCTGAGACTCTTTGGAGACAGGCAGGCTCCTGGTACTGCTGACAGGTATCTGTGCTGCCACTTCCCAGGGATGTGCACAGGCACTGGCTATTTTTAGCTGGAACGTAGAGGAAGAGGAGAAGGCAAGAGACATGAACTCATGGAACAGTTTATGAATTGTCTCTGACATTATGCTGCCCAGTCCAATCTGGTTCATAACCCACACGAGTTTTGCCAGCATCTTTCCATGCTGCCACCCAAAGAACATTCCCCCCCTGTGGAGGTGGCTGAGTTGGTGTCAGGGAATGCCATCCTACAACAATGACAGCAGCAAGGGGAGGAGAGAGGCCCTCTGACTGCAAACACAAACACATGAGGTTTTTTGTTTGCTTACTGCTGGTTTTTTTCCGTGCTAATTCGTAGGTGACTTTCCATTTGACATCTCTGGAAAGAGATTGCTCCAGCAGAACCTGTGCCTGGGACACCACCACCCTCTAGAACAACAAACCCATGGGGAGGTGTAATCCTGAAGGCCCTGACATGGCATGACACAAACATGAGCCAGGGCAACACCCAGGCCTGGCCAGGGCAGGTTGTGATCCATAGGGCTGGAGCTGCACCAGCTGCAGCACTTCATGCCAGCAGAGACATTGAGCTCTTGGGAAGCCTCAAGTCCTCCCCCTGCTCTGTCACACAGACCTTTTCACACTGAGGAAACCCAGGTAGATTGATCAAAGTGCCCTTGGAACGGAATTGTTCTGGAACATCCCTGGAACACAGAGCTCCTCAAATTGAAGGAGTGTGTCCAGCTCACCCTGTGGAAGGAAGGAAGCCTGTGGCACAAGGATGACTTTTCCATTCCCTTCTGAATGGGGCAGGATTTGTTGTGGTCACTCTTAAGTGCCTGGAGGATTTGTGGTTCTCTGACACCTCCTCACACCTGGGCTGCAGTGAGACAGAGAGTCCCTCCTGTCAGCCCCACCTGCCTGGTGGCTTTGCAGTCCTGGTTTGTCTGGCCCGAATTTCCCTGGAAGGGGCAGCAGCAGCCTGAGCTGAAAGCCCAGAAAGCCACCTCTCCCCCTGAACACAAACTCTGGCCAAGCTGGTGGGTGGGTGTGGGGTGTGCGTGTGGGTGTGTGTGTGTGTGTGTGTGTGTGTGTGCGCGCCTGTGTGTGC
>VWZD01006345.1:805251-904359 GCA_013396695.1 Sakesphorus luctuosus
GCCTGTGTGTGGGTGTGTGTGTGTGTGTGTGTGTGCGCCTGTGTGTGGGTGTGTGTGCGTGTGGGTGTGTGCGTGTGTGTGTGTGTGTTTGTGTGCACACGTATAGCAACATCTAATTATAGACTTGCCTTTTTGTAATCATTTCTTAAGCAGGCGAAGGATCTTGTACTTGAGATCACATGTTCTTGCATTGTATGATGTGATGGAAATTAACACCTTAATATATATATGAAAAACAGCTCCAATTAGATTTTTTTTCTTTTACTGTGTTTCCTGCTCCTTATGACTAAGTGTGGGTAATTATCTTGGCTCACTTTTTCCACTCCACCCATGCTTAGAGAAAACCTGTTGCAAGTTTTCTGGAGATTTTGCTTTTTCACTCCCTTACTTTTTGTTGATAGTTTTGTTAATTAAAAGGTTTGCAAATTGTTGTATGTGATACTTATTTTTAGTCTAGTTTTGCAACGTGAAATTAGAGATTTGTAATGTTTTAAAGAAGAAATCTAAGTGTCCAACATGACTTGTTTTTCTTTTGCTGCATAAATTACAAATTTTCCAAAAGCTTATAAAGACTATCCTCATATAAAAAAGGATCAGACCAAATAATAACAGAAAACTCAGTTGTTAGTTCTGAACAACCTTCCTTTCTTGCCATTTTCTTCCGGTTTGGTCCCAGTTCTGGACCTTGTAAGGTTTGTTATGATTGAAATATAAGGCCACATCTACAAATCTACATCATTTTCCCAGACCAGCAGTGCCAGAGGGGAAAAACCTCTCAGCAGAGCTTTTCCATGTCCCTGTTGTATGATGGACCCAAAGTGTCTCTGCTTGGGCAGAACTACCCCCAAAACTGTGGCCATACAAAGAAAATGAAGAAGTTTTATTCTGTGCCATCAGGCCAGTGTTTTCCTGTCACCCCCCTCTCCCTGAGGGTATTTTAAGAGTAGAAAACACATTCTCAGGTGCTTCAGAGGGACTTTCCTTGAGTCCTCCCTGGCCACATCCCAAGGGGAGGCTCCCCAGAGCCCCCCAGCTTGGCCCTCCCAAGGACCAAGAGGATCAAATCCACTGCCATTGCAGTTGGAAGCCAAGGAATTCAGTGTAGAAGAGAATCCTCGTGTGGCTTTTGGAGACAAGTCCCTGCTTTATTGAGGTTATTTTACCTTGTTCAGTAATGACCATTAACACAGTTTTAAAACATAAACATCAAGCTTCGTTTCTGTTGAATTCCTTTTGCTGTTCTTCCTTAAATGTCATCAGCTTCCAAGGCATTGTTGGGATCTTTGCCATTCCTGCTTCCCAAGTGTTCCCATCACAAGAAGAACCAGCAGGACAGTAGATTAGAGCTTAGAAACACAGAGTTTGGCCAACGTGGAGCAATTTTTGGCTGTCACAGAATCAGGGGAAGAAACCCCTGTCTCTGACTTTCTTTTTTTTTTTTCCACCTCACTTCTCTATTTTGTAATTTGTTTTCACCCATGAAACAATCCACAGCTCCCAGGAGGAACCCTGGTCACAAAGCAAGAACTCCTTGAATTGATTTCATACCATTTTCTTGTCTGCAGAGCCAGACCTTTGAAATTAGGCATTTTCCCACCTTTTAGATGAAATCAGGCAAAATGCAGCAGTAAATTGTCAGATAATACCCTTCATTCATAGAACATTTCACACATAAACAGTAAAAAATATAAACATTGACCTCCATGGATCAAATGAAATGGGTCTCCCAGGCATTTTTCCCCTGACCTCTGAAACATCCATAACTTTTTTTCTCTTCTCTAATAAATGTATTCTAACTTCTTAAAGGATTTAGTGTTTTGGTCTGAAGAGAGGCTTATTCTCCTCTCTGCTCAATGATTAAACAGCTCTAATTTTGGTTGTAGAAGCCAAAGGATTTAGAGATTTGAGACAGTTTTCAAGGGCTGACAGTGGTGTTCCATGGGAATTGGTTGTTCCATGAGTGCTGTGCACAGGTGACAGCAGGCTCTGAATATTTCTGGTTTATGATACAATGTGCTGTGTGTTGCACAGGTCCAGAAAAACCCAAATGATTTGAGTTATCCCTTTTTTCTTAATGAAAGGGGCATTTCCATTGTGAAGGTGGAGGGTGGGAAAGGACTGGGAACCCTCTCCAAGTGCTACAGAGGAATAGAAAGAGTGGCTGGAAGAGATGAAGTGTCATCTTTGCTGGGGAACCTGAGAACTGCAGGGGGAGGAGAAGCAGGGAAACTCCTGTGCTTATCCCAGTTTGGGTAAGCTGGGAATGGAAAGCAAGGATAAGGTGAGCAAAGAGGGGTCTGATTCCTGATGAATGTTCTGAATGGAGAAGGAACCATTGGAAGTGTCCAAGGCCAGGCTGGATGGGGCTTGGAGCAACCTGGGCCATGGAAGGTGTCCCTGCCCATGGCAGGGGGTGGGATGAGATGAGCTTTAAGATCCCTTCCAACCCAAACCACCCTGTGCCTGATGCCCACCTTGTCACCCAGCCCAGAGCTCTGAGTGCCACATCCAGTCATTCCTTGGACACCTCCAGGGGTGGGGACTCCAAACCTCCCTGGGCAGCTCCTTCCAAAGAGCAGAAATACTCTGCCCGAAAGGAGCTCATGACAACAACGGAATGTTCAACACGGTTTTGCTTCATGGATCGTTTTGGTTCTGGACACCATGAGAGGCGTCTTTAAACAAGGATTTCTCACTTTCACTGCTTCCAAATGTTTCTCAGAGCTCTCTGTCACACACAGCACTGTTTTGACATGTGTGTATGTGCCTTCCTTGCCCATGGCCCTGCCTGTGCCCCTGGGGCACAAGTGGGCAACTTACCCCGGGCCAGAACAAGATGCAGCATCAAAGAAAAATTCTGCAGCTCCTCTCCCTGAGTAATTAACAGATGACACTTCTGACAAGTGTAAACGAAGATTTTCCAGAAGAAATAATCTTACAGTTTTCTCCAATTGATTATCAAGCACAAGTTACAGCAAAATAAAGAGGAAAAAGATCATGTCCCAAACATAATGTGGAACTTCATAGAAGGATTTTTGTCACTTTTAATATGCAAATAATGAATGGTTGAAGAGGAAATCTGGTGTTTACCTCCCTTCTTGTTATGTCTGGTCATGCTCCCCCAAAGCATCGCCCTCTCAGTGTCTTCCCTTCGCCACCTTGAAAAGCCGAGACCTTTGTTAATTAAAAATCAGAACATGCCAATCTGTTCCAGGACTGGGCAGAGAGGAGGGGGAGTCGGTGGGGTGTGAGCTGGGGCTTGGGGGGGTTCTGCCCTCCCCAGCTTTGCTCCCAGGCTGGAGGGCAGCAGGAGGGACTCCCCAGCCCTTCCCGGGGTGCCAGCCCTGGAGGCTGTGGCTTTGCTGAACTCCCCTTGGCTCTCAGAGCTCCCGCTGCTCCCAGCAGGGACTTGCCTTGTCTTGCCTTCCGCCAAAACAATTCCCACAGCCTGAGCCACCAGGAGGGTTCAGGTGCAGGTTACAGACTTGCAGTCATCCAGAAAGCTGACAGTCCCAACAGGAGATGGGGCTGACTGTGTCTCCTGGAGGATATTCTTCCTCGTTCAGGAGCCCTTCCCTGGGCAGAGGGAAATAGCAGCTCCTTTTGTTCTGCCACTTGCAGCAGAATGTGACAGAGCCAGGGGAGATGCCACCCCGGAGGGCTGCCCATGGCACAGACTCTGGGAGCCTTGTGAGCCCTGAGGGAAAAGAGAGTTTTGGGGATGAGAAGGCAGTGGGAGAAAGGATAGATGCAGGTTCTGGTGAGCACAGATGAAGCCCCTGATATTTTTATCTGCTGTTTTCCTTTTAATACTCAGGACCGTTTCCTGACAGCAAAATGTTCCTGGTGGCTGTTTACTGGAGAAAAAAAAAAGTGGGGAAAACCCAACCTTAGGCTGGAATTTGATTCCATGAAAGAACAGTGATCACATTTGCTTTGCAGAGCTGAGTTGCTGTGCTGTTTGAGGTTCCACTTCATCCAAAGCCTAAAGGAAGAAATCACCATCATCTTCCATTTCCATTCATGTCAGTGGAAAGCAGATTTTCTGATATAGAAATGCCACCTTTCTGATCACCATGAGATACAGAAGTGAATCCCAGGGCTGGATTCCATTTGTCAGTGGTCCTGAGAGATGTCCTGGTGCCATAAACCTACAAGTCCTTCCCTGCCTAAATTCTGGGAACCAGGTTCAGCAAAGAACAGCTCAAGGCACGGGTTACACCATAACTGATTGTTCAAGCCTTAGTGGTTTGTTGAATCAGGATGTGAAAAGTCAGCTGAGGGAGAATAAAGCCCGGCTTTGGAACAAAGCTTTGTTGAGTGAGGCTCATTCATGAAGAGCAAACACAGTTCTTCCTGAGAATGGATGTCAGTTATTCTAATTCTCTTTTTTTCTAAGATGTCAAACTGATGAAGAACAACATAATAAATGTCTAATCCATCATGGTGGGTTTTTCTGGGCTTCAGATACAGAACTGATGTTACAGATTCCAGTTTGTTGAACACCTTGTTTATCTGTTCATCTGTGTCATGTGCCAACTGTAAAATACCTTCTCTTTGAACAGCTGTGTTTCCTGAGGAATCATGGAATCCCAGAGTGGTTTGGGTTGGAAGGGACCTGAGAGATCACCCACATGCACCCAATGAGCCACTCTGCCCTAAACCAGCTCTTACCATTTTCCTCTTTTCCTCTGCCTTTGCTGTGTCTCCCTTTCAGCACACGCATGTGACTCTGGGCACACTCCATGTGACTCTGGGCACACTCTGTGTGACTCTGGGCACACTCCGTGTGACTCTGGGCACACTCCATGTGACTCTGGGCACACTCCAGCAGCAGCTTTTCCCATGCCAGTGTTTGGGGGTTTATTTTTCCTGTTCTCAGTTCAGGAAACACTCTTTTCTCACTACATCCTACTCTGTTTACTTCTATTTGTTCTGTGTTTATGCTCCAGCTCCAAGAGGGGAAATGAGCATCTCTAGTGATAAATCACCCACAAAGAGCAACACTTCCACCTCCAGCCTGATGGGCTGAGTGGAGCAGAGCCCTTATCTGCCTCTCTGATCAGCAGAGGAGCCCCAAGGCAGCAAACAGGGCTCTTCTTCCCTCCCTCACCTGTTCAGACCTGCTGCTTCTTGCCCTGTGACATGGAATGAGTGCCAAGAGCCAGTGTTGTGAGGAAGGGAGTCCTTAACCCCAGTCACTGCTGCGGGTGCTGGGAATGGCTCAGGAGGGACTGGTCTTCAAACCTGCAGTTTGCTGTGGGGCTGAGGAGCAAAGCTGAGCCCTGATAAGCAGCAGAGCCAAGAGCTGTCCCTTCTCTGGAAGCCCTGCTGTGTCACTTTGCCGTGATGCTCATGGCACAACAGCAACACCTCGTCCAGCGACCACAGGGCTCATTGTGAGGGGTCAGGCCACGGTCAGGTGTCAGTGCCAGAGCCAGTGTCTCCCCACAGGGCCTTCCTGGAGCGTGGGATGGTTTCTAGCATACAATGTTTTCACCTCTAAATACAATCCCAGATGAGGGCCTGCCTCCACAAGAGTCCTTGTGGTTTCCCCTTGCAGTTTCCACTGACTGGAGCCTTTGGCAGGTGCCCAGGTCCCTGTTGAGTGACTGGGATCACATCAGGCAGGACACACTGGGATTACAGTGCCAGGGGATGTGGTGAAAAATCACAGTTGTTATTAGGACAAATCCCTAAAAATCAGTTTTGCCTCAGTCTGACCGAGATGCCTGGCTGTTCAAAGGACAACATGGAAATGTCATCCCTGAGCCAACAAAAGTACTAAAATTAGACTAGGAGGGATTTAATAATTCACAACAGTGTAATTTCTAAAGTCAATTGTGATGGAGTTCTCTCCTCTGGCTGTGGCTGTGCTCCTTCCTAAGGACTGCAGGAGATGTTGTCCCGTGGCCTGTGAACTCCAAAGTTTGTCCACAGGAGAGTTATCCCATTTTATGAGGGCATTTGCAGCTAGTAAACAATAAAGAATAAATAAATAATGCTTCCCTCACCCTCCACCTAATCTGGACCCATAACTGGCAGCAGAGTCTGTTTTTATTATGGAAATCCCAGAGCAGCTGGGTTTGTTTATCTTTGAAAGGATTCAGCACCATTGCTTTCATTTTGCAGACTTCCATTTCTTTGGTCAATTTTTTTTTTTGTGGTCAAAATTCAAAGGAGCAACAAGGGAAAATCCACTCTGCAAATAAAGCCAAAGATGAGCAAAAAAAATCTGTGCAAAGTCTGTTGCTTGTTTGGTTTTTAGAATCCTCACCTTGGGTTTTGCTGCTGCTGAAAAAAGCAGAAGGAAAAAGGAAAAGGTTTAGAATATGTAGGAAACCTCAGGAATCATTTAAAATGCATCACAGTAATTATAATGGGTCAATTTTTGATTTGTAGGATGGCAATATGAAGCCCCACAAGTCTGGGGAACAAATGTGGGAGCCAGCAAGCAAAACATGATGGTTGTCTCAAAGCTCTGCTTGTTGTGACATGTTGCCTTTCTTGCAGCAAATCCTTCATTGCTATTTGCAGTCATTAAGCTAATTGTGGCAGGAGGGGAAGGGAATGGAGAGGGAGCCTGAGTGCAGAGAGCTGAGGAAATTACACAGACACTGTCCACCCCCAGATCTAACTTTCCCCTTCCATGTGGTTTTGGGATCCATGTGGGATTTGAGTTGTACTTGGAAAGCAAAATGCATGTACCAACATCTGGAAGGGTCATAATGGTGCTGGAAGAATTATTGCAGAGTTGGGGATGAAATGGAGAGCTTTGCAGCACATGCAGCCCCACAGCAGCTTGCTTGAGTTACTGGGGTATTGGAATGTCCTGAGCTGTGGCTAAACCAAAAGGAAAAAGCAGATCTAACCAGGAGGATAGAGAAGCAGGATGGGCACCGAGCCCTCGTGCCCAGAGCAGGGTTGGAGGCTGAGCTGGGTCATGGAAAATACTGAGAAGCAGAAATTTCAGTTCATGAACCACTTTCATAATTGGGCCCCTCTTATGGTTGAGACAAGTCAAAGAGGTGAAGGCTTTCAGCTGCTCCCACTCCTTGGGAATGCTTTATACTTTGGGTGCCACCACAGGAATCCCCTGGTTCGTCTGTTCCAGTGGAAGTTGGGAGGGCAGAAGAGGCAAAGTTCAGCACTCAGAACTGGTGGGTGCTTTGGAACTCTTCTTTGCCATTGCTGTGGGTTCCTTGGCTCCTCTGCCACACGGATCCAGGACAGGGCAACTCCCAGGGATGTGTTTGCTGTTTGTACATTGACCTTAAAGGCTGGGAAAGGAACTACTGAAATTGTGAAGTCCTTACTCACAACGTGGTCCATTCCTTGAATTTGGGGCGGGCTGGAGAGTTTCTCCCTGGCTCTGCTCTGACCTGGGGCTATTTTTGATACAGGATGGAGCTTAATTGCTTACAGTGATGCTGATGGAGGGCTTGGCAGGGCTGTGGAGCTGCTCCAGGAGCAAAGACACACCTCGGTGACATCCATCAACACTTTTCCACCTAAAGCCTGGGAAAAGTTGTGTATGAGCCAGGGATTGCTTGGTCTGCCCTGGAAGCACCACCATGAGGACTTCAGCTTCCAGAGGTGGAGAGGCTTTGTGAGGCTGTGGTTGGTAAATAACAACAGGTTTGAGTGTGGCTTTAAGGATCCATTTGGATGTCAGCCCATCTTAGGTTTGCTCTTCACATCTAGTGGAAGGTGTCCATTCCCTTGGCAGGGAAGTGGAACAGGATGATCTTTAAGGTCCCTTCCAACCCAAACCACTCCATGACTCCATGATCTGTCCTCTGGTGCTCTGAACTTTGTGCACATCTCACCTGCAGTGAAAAACTGAGTCTGTTGGATTCCTCGTGGGGGAACTGCAGCCTCCCGCTGGAGCAAACCAAGCCCTGAATTAAAGGAACCCAAATTAAACCTGTTGACAAAGCTCCTTTCTGGCCAAGTGCCACTGCAAACAGGCTGCAGGCTGGGGAAGGTGGGTGTTGTTTATCAGAGACACATCTCTCCCAGTTTCATAATAACCTCCTTTCAGGAAGAGGGCTAGTTAAAATAATTCCTGCTGTATCCCAGAGTGCCTTCTTGCACCCTGGGCTCTTAAAACCTGCATTCTGGGAGTCAAAAAATAACAAAAAAAAAAAAAACACACCCCAAAAGAACTTTTCACTTAGGTCAACCTGAGCCAAGAATGGAAAATTGTCCTGGAGGTGCTTTTGGTTCCAGCAATAATAAGACCTGTCATTTGTTACATGTTAATTGCACATTATTATCTTTTGTGGGTTAAGTCAACCAAAGGTTTGTTGTAGAGCTGGAAACAAAACTGTGATGTCTAATATGGTTTGCAGGGCCAGGTTGGGGTTTTCCTGGTTGTCGTTTGGACTCTTGGGCCAATTCTTTGCAGACACGCTGGGTACCTGTTTCCCCATGGAAATGCCCCTCCATGGGAGCTCTTCCATGAAATCATTTCAGAGCACAGCAGTGCAAACAAGGAGAAACTGAGCCTTACAGTTCCCCATGGGAAGGGGATATCATAATCCTCTTTTCCAAGACTGCCAGAGTGAGCCAGTGATGAATCCAGGAAATGAAATCAGGTTTCCAAGTACTGAAGTTGTTTTACCACCACAGATAAACCCTGTGCTCTTACCAAGTACTCTGTAATAAAATTACGAGTTTTATAAAACTTTGCTTTATTAAAGAAACATTAGTTTTCCTGTTCTCTCCCCCATCTCTGTCTCCCTGTCAGATTGTTCCTCACATGTCTCAAGCAATTCCCTTTTCCCAGTCTGAGGATGGGCTGTAACTGTGATTTATCAACCCTGGGAATCCCCAGGGCTGTGGAGCTGCTCCTTGACACTCTTGATCCATCACATCCTGAGACAAGCAAAGGCAGAGCCACAGAGACAGAGGGTTTGGCTGGGCTGGGACCTAATTCCTTCTGGATGGGCTTCCCAATGGTTATGCCTGAGTATTATTTGGCTGCAGATCTGTGTTGAGAGATGGAAGAGGATCCCCAGGATTTCTTGCCTTCAAAGCTGAGGAAAACTGAGCCCTGGGAAATCGGTAAAACACATTGTCCATTTTTCCTTCCACTTGGGAAGATCCTGGCAAGCTCCAGGGGACTGTCTGAATGCATCAGCCTTTCTGCAGGTTATTATATCATGGTAGACCAAAGCAACACCCCAGAAATCATCCCTGAGCCAATGCTCTCTCATCCCATATTTTGTCTGTCTCCCTCTTTTACTGACTTTTACTGCTCAGTAATGGAGAGGCTGGGATTGCTGCCTGCAGACAGAGGTTGAAAAGCTGAGCAGTGCTTTTTCCCCATTGCCCCATGAATGTAATAGAAACCTGAAAATGCAGGATTTGCCTTGTTATCACCATATTTTTTTCTCTACAGACCAGTCTGGACATGCTTTTCCAGTCAGAGCTTCCACATTTGTCTGTTGATTTAATTGCTACCAGGAAAAAGAAAAAAAAACGAGCAACAAAAAAACAATCCCAAACCTTTTAAAGTGTTCCCAAGCAAGAAAACAAGATGCTGAATTTCAGTGTTCCAGGAGAGACTTTCCCTAAAGAAGGGACGTGTGTAAAGAGAGTGACCGAAGTCATCTTCAGGACTGGTTTTGATTTATTTGCATTTTTTCTAGAGGAATGAAGGTCAGGACTTGCTACTGCCTTTAACTGTGCAGGTGTCTGGCCTGAGCTCATCCCCTGGACTCCCACAGCCCAAGGGATGGGAGGCCCCCAGAGGGGCTGATTCCTCTGGGCTTCCCTTGGTTTAGGGATACTCTTGCAAGTGTTTATTTATCTACATTAACTTGAGAGGCAGTTGGGTGCAAAATGGAGAAGTTTCAGGGAGGTAATTCCAGGGGAGATGAATTCTGGTCAGTGCAGGTCAGTTCTCTCTGAACATCTTCTTTTTAAGTGACAGTTTTGTGATCCTGTGGAGTTAAAACACAAACCAGTCACCATAAACCCCATCATTTACCATTCCTTATTACTTCACACAACTCTTTTGTAATTTAAAAAGCAATTTAATTAACCCACCTGCCCCCTTATCACCCATCCTGTTTGCACTCACCTGTTTCCCTATCTGTAGTCAATCTGTTTTCATGTGTGTCTACTTTTATAATCATTAATCCAATTCCTTTAATTCCACCTCAAAAAGGAACACAGTTTAACATGTTTCTCACCATGTGTTCTGTTTTGCACCTGGAGCACTTTGGGGGTGTTTGGGGTTTGGGGCAAAGGGGGGTTGCTTTGTCTGCGTTGGAGTTTCCCTCCAGGCAGTGACAGTGTCTGGCTCAAACCTTCCCCCTCCTGAAGGACAGCAAAAAGCTTGGCAAGAAGGAACAAGTGAGGTGCTTTTTCTGGTCGTGGCAGGCTGGGAACAGACCACCAGCTAGAACAAAAGACATCAAACCAGCCCGAACAGCTCTAATTACACAGCACGGCTTGGGGTAGGACCCAGCACATCCATCCTTGGGCAGGAGACGTACGAGGCACTTCTTTTAACTCTTCCAGACTGTTTGGAAACATGAAGCAATGGGTTAAATTTAGCAGTCCTTGGGCAGCTCCTTCCCATCCTGCAGCCTGGGTGTGGGACTCCCCCCGCTGGGGCTGCGCAGGTCCAGCTGCCTGGGCTGTCTCCTCCAGGCTGAGCAGGTGATATTCCTGCTCCCTGGCACTTGGGCAGGAGCCAAAGGAGCAGGAGGTGACAGAGGGCTGAGACAGGGACAGGGAGTGTGGCAGGACCCTCCTTGTTTGGAACAGGGGCAGGAGTGGAAAATAACACCACAATTCTGTATCTCTTTTACTTTCCTTTCACAAAAGAGCAAAATCCTTCCAACACACAGTTTATCACAGGGAGAATCAGTTTAACTCTGTCCTCCCAGAGCAGCTGTGGCTGCCCCATCCCTGGGAGTGTCCCAGGCCAGGTTGGACAGGGCTTGGAGCAACCTGGGCTGGTGGAAGGTGTCCCTGCCCATGGCAGGGATGGCACTGGATGGGCTTTGAGGTCTCTTTCATTCCAAACCTTTCCAAGATTCTGTGATATGATAAAATCTGGAAGAACCAACCAGTCCTCACGTGAGCTGCTGTCACTGCTGCTGGAATGTTCCATCCTAGTGAGATCTCCCATAAAAGGAGGAGTGGCAATTAATTGTGATAAATATTCGAGGTTGTTTGGCAGTATTTCTGTTTCACTGATCACCAAGAAATGCACACAGCATCCCCACACTGCCTGGACTTCTCAATAGTGTGTCTTCCATGGGTTTTATAATCTAGATCAATTCTTCCTTTTTTTTCCCCAAAGCTTAAAAAATGCCACCACCAGGAGTCCAGTTGGGATTAGCCTGTAAAAGTGGCCAAAAATCCTGCATTCCAGGGAAGTCCTTCAACCCTAATCAGTGTAAATAACATTTTACTGGGACATCTAGTGGAAGAATAACATAGTGCAAAGCAGCCAGCCCTTATCTGTGCTGGAGCTGGCTGGGAGGCTGCAATCCTCCTGCAAGTACATCCAGTTTGTAATGGAAAAATCCTCCTTTTCAAAGGAATCCCATGAGGAGCAACAGAAAGAAATGCCATGTAAATCTCCTTCATTTAATTTGAAAACTAATTCTACCAAATCTCTCATTTTTGTTGGGTTTGAGCTGGTAAAGATTGAAATTAAAACAAAGTGGAAGTTTTGAGAAACCCATCGTTACTCTTTTTGCAGAATGGGAAGGAACTGATGAAAAATATAAGATGGAGAATGTTCTTTCCCTTTTTTTTTTTTAGCCTCAACTGAAACCTCATTTGCAGATTGAAGTGATAATGAAGTAAATAAAGGAAATGATGAAATTGTTTTGGAAACAAGAGCCTACTTTTTGGCTCCACTTGAGCAGGATTACTAATGGGAGATGCCTGGCATGATGAGGTCTCCTCAGAGTCACCAGTGGCGATGGGAAAGTACAACTTCTGAGCTGTGTCCTGTGTTGCTGTGCCCAGGAGCTCCCAGGGGCTGCAGGTGCCAGGGAAACCTGAGAAACCTGCAGTTCACACTGTTCTTTAGCCCCAGATTGGTTCCATTTCCAAACGAGCAAATACATTGCTTGATCTTTGCCATGAAAACAAAGTAAAAGGAATATTTGTGTCTGACTGAGGCACTTGAGAACAAAAGCAGGGGTGGTGGAAGGCAGAGGAATGGAGAAGGCAGGGGGTCTCTGGCTCCTCCTGCCCACTCAGCCCTGACACAGACAGGGCCATAAAGGCAAATTCTTTGCTATTTTAAAAAAAATCTGCTATCTTCAAATGTTCCAGTTTCCAGTTTCCATCTCTGGGATGACCATTCCTGGCTAACTCTTGGGTAGCTGGACCATCTCTATAAGGTCAGAGAAGCCTTCAAGGACAAGGCATACAGTAGTAACTGAGAGGGGTTTGCTGTTTTCCTTCCTCATGGAAGCATTGCTGGGTCCATGTGCTGTGTCATCCACCAGCCCTTGATCCCTGGGTTACAACTGGAGCCTTCCAGAGCTGTTTGCTCTCATAGTTCCATCCATTACATCTACAGACCAGGTGACATGGGAGCAGTTCCTGTCCACATTCCTCAGTGGGACATCAGGCAGTGCTCTCAGCTCAGGGAAATGAGCTCCAAAAGCTCTCTGAGCTCCTTGTAGGGGCTTTCAGGGAAAAGGTGAAGGTAGAGCAGGAATTGCTGCTGGAATTGCAGCAGGCAGAGCTGCTCTGGAAGCACAGGGAGACCCAAGGACCTGTTAACCAAAGCGGAGTTTAGCAAAGGTCAGAGAGCTCAGCTCGTGGATCCAACAACTCTCATGTTGGAGCAGTTGATCTGATAATTATTGTTTTCCAACTCGAGCTTGTAGGAGGCTGACTCCTTCCAGCTTTTTGGGGTAATGAGGTGGAGAAAACCCACGAATGTTCTGCATCAGAATCCCTTCCTGACACTCTCACATGCTCCTAAGTATGTCATCAGCTGCTCTCAGACTGTGAAATCCCCACTGCCAACACACAAGCAAAGGGTTTGGAAGGAGTGGGGCTGGAAAAGAGGTGGGCTCAGGCTCGCCCACAGCTTTCCTTTTGTGCCAGCGCTCACAGACGGTTCGAGTTAGAGCGAGAAACAGGCCAGGAAAAATGTGCAGATGCTTAATGCTCTGCAGGATTTATGATATTACACGGGGAGCCTTCGCACCCTATACAATAAAACCACGTTGGCTTTACTACATATAAAAGAAAACAAAACAAAAAATCACAAGTTTGACAGCAATTAGGGTGAATAGACATTTATTTTATCCTTTTACTAGCAGGACCAATTGTGATTTTATGCTCTGAAAAAGCTCATTTTAAAGTTTTATGTCTGAAGTGGCCTTGCCAAATCTAGCTTAATATTGTTACATTAAATGGATGGTAAAATGTGTTCTTAAAACCCTCCATCCTGTAAAGGACCTGGAACCAGGGAACTGCTGCTAATGAGAGTCAGGTCCTGAAACGCAGCCCTTGTGCATGTTTGCTAGAAACAGCTGGAGGTGTTTGCCAGTCCCTGCCAGGACATGGGCCTGGCTTTGCAGACTGTGCTCCCCATCCAGGCTCCTGGTTCGCAGCCACCCAGAGCAACGGCCAATCCACAGCCACAGCAGGAAACCCAGAGTGCCTCGAGCTGTGCTGGCACCACCAACGAGATCTTTCACATCTTCACAAGTGCCTCTCTCCCTTCCCACACCCCCCACCCCACTTTGTCTCCACTCTTCTGGCGTTGAGAAGGAGCCCTGGAACCACTGGCTACAATCAGCTTCACACTGGTTAGAGAAATTCTGGTCACATCATCTAATTAGCTCTTCTTCACACCCCTAAAACCTTTATAATCAATTAGATGGCTCCAGGTATGGAGGAGCTTGAAGTATGTGATGCTCAGATCCCTCCCATCATTGCTGGTCACAGAACCCTCACAGAAACCAACAGAACAAGGGGGTTCAACCCTCTCAGCACCACTGATTTACTTGGGCCTCCAAATGTTTTCTTTCTCTTCTATTTCAATGGTGAGTCAGACACTGAGATACCGGAGGGAGTCAAGAGAAGAGAATGGAGCTGAGAAAGAGTCTGGAGCAGCAGGAGCAGCTGAGGGAGCTGGGGGGCTCAGCTGGAGCAACGGAGGCTCAGGGGGGACCTTCTCACTCTCTGAACTCCCTGCCAGGAGTGGGGAGCCAGGGAGGGTCGGGCTCTGCTCCAGGAACAGGGACAGGACAGGAGGAAACAGCCTCAAGCTGTGCCACAGAAGGTTCAGATTGGACATCAAGAGGACTGGAAGGGGCTGACCAGGGAGGTTTGGAGTTCCCATCCCTGAAGGTGTCCAAGGAATGCCTGGCCATGGCACTCAGTGCTCTGGGCTGGGCAACAAGGCAGGCATCGGGCACAGGATGGACTCCATGGGCTGGGAGGGCTTTGCCAGCCTCAGTGATTCTGGGATTCTGTGACTATTGTGCACCAGTAACTGCTGTTGGCACTCACAGCTGCACATTCACTGTGCCACCAGGGCAGAGGTGACACAAGAGCTGAACTGGAAAGCAAATGTCACCAGCCCCGTTCTGAGCACGAGGAGCTGAGAGACAGGATGGACTCATGTGGTTCAGTCCAAACAAAACGCCCCTCCCTGTGCTCAGGGCTCCTCAAACTGGTTTAGCAGAGCCCCAGGGTTGGTGGAAGATGCCAATTACCAGCACTGCCCTCACACCCTGCGAGGTTCAGCACTCAGGGAGGGTGTGAGAGCTTCCCATGCACACCCAGAGCTCACCTCCCTCCCCAGGTGAGACCAGGAAATAACCCTGCATGAAGCTGAGAGGAGAAGAGTGGCCAGACTGAAGGTTGGGGATGGCCTGGAGGTGACACATGAGCTGCAGGGACTGGAAGCTGCACAGCAAAGCTCCAGCCACCACCAAGCTGTTTCAGCAGAGCAGGTCTCCAGGCACAGCTGGAGAAGGTCCCTGGAGAGCTGGGGGTGGGTCTGGCCACTGTTTGTACAAGGCCACAACTCCTCCAAGTCTCTCATCTTGCTCAATACAAGGTTGAAATGTCAGGGTTGTGCAAGGAGGGCAAAGCCAAAGGAAAGTCAGGCAGGACAGGGCTGGAAATGTGCTGCTTCTGCCCAGAGCTGTCCCAGAGCTGCTGTGCAGTGAGGCTTTATCAGGAGGGAGCTCTGGCTTTGGAAAAGAGCTCACAGATGGGTGGTGGGCAGTTGGCTGGGCCAGGAACTGAGATCAAATGATGTAATTTGGGTTTGCTGATAATAAAGATGGGGCTCCATGCTGCAAAAAACTGAAACAGAACCAACCAACCAAACAAAACCAACCTATTATAATTTCAGTTTATTGGATTTACCCACCAAACCCAGAGATTTTTTACCATTATCTCATTCCACATCCTTCCTTTTCATGAAGTTAATTATCAAGTTGAAAAGAATTAAGAGGAGGTGTTTGTGTCCCTCATATATATGGATTGATGTGACATGTCCCTGTAGCCACCCCTGCTCCTTCTGCCTCATATCTAAAGCTGAGTTAGGCCAGAGTTTGATGAATCTGCCTCAGAGAGATGCTGATTCTGAAAACTCAACCCAGCATTGAAGAGATTCCTGCATGGCCGACATGGTAACACCCCAGTATATCCCTGTTCTCTAAAACCCCTCTGCTGTTTGCTTAGGAGACATTATTCATCAACTGGGAATGTTCAATATATTAAAATTCCTTTAATTAGAATACAAACAGTCATTTCCCACCAGCATTGACCAGCCTGTTCTTACTTCAGGTTCTTGCTGAAAGCTTTTCTTGCTTTCCTAGGGAGGTGATTTCCAGGCTCTTTGTTCCATGGTACTTATTAAACAATTCTTTTTGACAGACTTAAATGCAAACAGCAAGACTGCAGCAACTGGGAAATTAAAAATATATTGTTAATACAATGCCAAAGGCACTTTTTCCCCACGAATGGCTTGACAGCATTTGCTTTTTAAAATGTAACTGTGCTTTAAACAAATCACGTTTAGTACTGACTTGTATCATAAACCTCTGGCCAATCATTTAGTGCAAGGTCTTAAATGTGTATTTAAATTGAATATTTATAACATTTGATGTTAACAAATATATTTATATTCCTATTTTGTTTATTGCGTTGTTCAGCCTGAAGAAGAGAAGGCTCCAGGGAGACCTGAGAGCCCATTCCAGTGCCCTAAAGGGGCTCCAGGAGAGCTGAAGAAGGACTCTGGACAAGGGGTGGAGGGACAGGACACAGGGAATGGCTTCCCACTGCCAGGGGGCAGGATTAGGTGGGATATTGGGAAGGAATTCCTGGCTGGGAGGGTGGGCAGGCCCTGGCACAGGTTGGCCAGAGAAGCTGTGGCTGCCCCACCCCTGAGAGTGTCCAAGGCCAGGTTGGACAGGGCTTGGAGCAACCTGGGCTATGGAAGGTGTCCCTGCCCAGGGCAGGGGTGGCACTGGGTGGGTTTTGAGGTCCCTTCCCACCCAAACCATTCCATGACTCTGTGAGTCAAAGGCATAACCACATTTCTCAGCAGGAATAAAAACATCCTGTCAGAAAATGGGACCTGTTTGCTTGGGGTTGGTCACTCCTGGAGACAGACAACTGAGCCAGTGCCCTGGAGACCATACCCTGGGGAGATCATTCCTTCCCTGTTTCCTGGAGTACAGGTGAGCTCCATCCCCCAGCACTGCTGAATTCCAGCAGAGCTTGTGCCCAGCAGCAAACAGGGCAGTTAGTGCCAAATTTGCCCTCATGGCAGCTTCTGATACTGCCCAGGCACAGGCTGTGGCTTCAAGTGGCATCACTTGGTGACGTTGCAAATCACTCCCCAGCAAAGCCACACTCTGACCCCGAGGCTCTGGAGACTGCAAGGAGCTCCAGGGAAGTTAAGTGGGATGAGGTGCAGTGCATGGCTGCTTTGCCACTCCACCAGGATCCAAGCTCTCCTCACAGTCAATAATCCCTCTTGCTCCATGGGCATCTTTAGCTGTCCCTTGTACCACTGCCACGTGTCTTTGTTTTTAAACACAACTTTCTGTTTGGAGCTGAGCCCTCAGCTCTCCCAGGGGAGCAGGGCATGGCTGGGCACGAGGCACAGCCGGGATAGGTGGCACAGGGCAAGTGGTGCCCAGGGAGGGTTGTGCAAGGCTTGTGTTCCAGGCAGCTCGGCTGGGGCACTGTGGGTGTTGGCACAGGGCCACTTTTCCAGCCTGCCAACCTCAGGAATAAAATCTGTGCGGTGTGGGATGGAGAAAGTGGCTCCAGTGAGTCAGAGCTGCTCCAGGGAACCCACAGGTGCCATTAACGGGGGGGAATAAACATCAGCCAGGCTGGACTGGGATGGCTTTCTTTTGCTCACACCTTTGTGGCAATGCTTGAACTAAATACCTGTGGGGTGGGTTAGAGCCACATTGTAAAGGTCTCCACCCAGAACACTTTTTGTGGAGGGATGGAAGGGCACATGTGGGGGCTGCAGTCACAGTTAGTCTGATGGCTCTTTGCAGCTGTTATCAGATTGGAATTTATAAATAGACCTTCCATCTTAACATACATCTAAAATAGAGGTGGCATCTAGAAGGAATCAAGAGAAAAAAGCAACTACAATTTTCAGCCCATTTTTAAAATCAGGTGTGAAATCCCCAGTTTGATCAGGGTGGGAACGATGATTCTAATGGAATGATCTTTGTTGCCCAATCCTTACTTTCTCAGCTCATGGAATCACAGACACACAAAGGTAAACATGCTGGAGTGTTCCTAACTGCAGAGACACCAACATGTGCCAAAACAGAAACTTCTAGCCCTGAGTAAATGTGGAAGCCCAGCCCTTGGATGTTCATCCTCCCAGCCCTGAAGAGAGCTCAGGGGGAATGTGCTTCTAATTTTGGCCACCTCAGGAGGCGCCTGATGGTGAGTGGAAGGAACATGTGCCAGGTGTTGTTCTGGGCAGACTTGGTGTCACTGGGAGGAGAAGGTGCTTCAAGGAGAGCATTCATTTGGGAGGGGCCTAACATAATTAAATAACTTAATATCACAGCATTTCAGTTTATACAGGAGGAGAAACTCTGGCAACATGAGTCAGGCCCTTTTCTAAGAATGACTAATATTATAAACAAATGGTAAGATAGAGGCATTAAACTCACTTTTTCTAACTGCACTTCTTAAAGGTCATAAAACCAATTCAGTTTTCCAGTTTCAGCTTTTCCCATCTACTTTGCTGAACAGTAATCAGGTCATTGGGCCACTTCCCTTGGAGACTGACCAATGCATCCTCAGCTTTATTCTAAATATAGCAGGGCTTTTTTTAGCATTGTTAGTTTTCCCACTTTTTTGGGTTTTTCACTTGACTCCCTTAAAGTGGATTTAGTGCAGCAGAAGGTGCCAGATCGACATCACTGGAAAATGACGTTGCAGGGCTGCTGTTTGTGCAGGGAGAGCAGGGGGGGTGTGCCCAGAGCAGGCTGGCAGTGCCCAGAGCGGGCTGAGTGTGCCCAGAGCAGGCTGAGTGTGCCCAGAGCGGGCTGTGAATGCCCAGAGCGGGCTGTGAGTGCCCAGAGCATGCTGTGGGTGCCCAGAACAGGCTGTGAGTGCCCAGAACAGGCTGGCAGTAGCCAGAGCAGTCTGTGTGTGCCCAGGGCAGGCTGTGAATGCCCAGAGCAGGCTGTGAGTGCCCAGAGCATGCTGTGGGTGCCCAGAACAGGCTGTGAGTGCCCAGAACAGGCTGGCAGTGCCCACAGCAAGCTGTGTGTGCCCAGAACAGGCTGGCAGTGCCCAGAGCAGGCTGGCAGTGCTGGCTGAGCTGTGCAGCTCTCTCCAACATGCCACAGCCTCAACCTGTGGACACCAGGCTCGTGTCAGTCTCTGTCCAAGATTACCAACCCCTCTGGTCCTGGTTGCTTTGCAATGCAGACAGCAATCCACAAAGGCTGGACTGGCAGTTTTAATGGCATCAGTCTGGGATTCAGCTTTTCCATTTCCCACTGGTGAAACATGAGGCATCACCTCCAAGCTGGACACCACCTGGAGGTGGGGAGGCCTTGGCACAGAGAGGCTGTGGCTGCCCCATCCCTGCAAGTGGCCAGGGCCAGGCTGGACAGGGCTTGGAGCAATCTGGGCTGGTGGGAGGTGTCCCTGCACATGGCAGGGGGTGGAATGAGATGGTTGAAGGTCCCTTCCCACCCAACCATTCCATGATTCTGCGAGTACCTGAAAAAGGGAAAGGACACGTGTGAGAATCCCCCAGGAGAGGAAAGTGGCACAACTCCATTTCTAACATAGCTTTTCTCTCTGCTCTAGGCTTTGAAGTGGGCTTGGGAAACAGCTTAAACCAGACAGGTGACTTAGAGCTGGGTAGAGTTTAGTGAGTTGAATCCCACCCAAAGCGATTGGAGGCAAAACGACATTGAGCAGCCTCGTTTTTCTGCTACACCAATTGCTCTGTATTTTCTTAGGCCCCAGTCCTGCCTTGGATTCCTGGAGACTCGAGTTTCTCCTGTGCTGACACCATTCCTGGAGCAGAGCCTCAGGTTGCAGCCCCTCCGGGGTTCCGTCTGCAGCCACCGACACACCAGGGAAGGTCTTTTGATACCTCGACATGGACAGCTTTGCACAACACCCAGACCAATGGGGGAAATGGGGTCCTGTTGGGAGCCCCTGGTTATGATTGAAACATCAGTTTCTAAGTAAATAGTACTTTAATTAAATTTAAATAACTTTGCCCTGCTGTTTATTGTGTCACTCAGAAGTATTATATGTGGTATAATCGCTACAATTTGCTCCTGTAATTGCAACTCCATGTTTTGCAAAATGCACGATGCTTTTCACTTCCAATCCACCAGAACTATTGCAGATCAACCCTGACAGCTCCCAACTTTTCCTTTTTCCCCTGTGTGCTTTCATTTCTCCTGCTGATTCTTGGCATTCTGCTTTGGAAGCTGCAGGACTGTTTGCAGGCCACAGGGTGTACAGATTAAAAGCCAGCATAGCAAGATGTCCCCAAATATATTTCTGCTCATGGTGTTCTGTAAATGATATTCCAGCATAGCAGCCATCCAGTCCAAGGAAATAAAACTGTCTTCATGCTGTAATGCTCTCCATGTTCCAAATTCTAGCAATGATACAGCCTGCTTTAAGTGATACAGTGCAGTGGATTTAAGTGCAACGTTGTAGGAACACTTTCTCTTACAGTTCAGTCTTTGTTGTTCAATCTCACGTGTGTTCTGGCAGAGAGGAGGCTTAAAGAGCTGCACTGGGGTACCTGTTTGGCACAGTTTGGTCTGTTGGCTTACTGGGGAATTCAGTGCTTCAGGAAACACTTTCTCCTCAAGTCTGAGCTCAATAGGAGCTGAAGGTGCTGGGCAATAAGGAAACCTGCAGGTCTGCCACCATCAGTGGTCCAGCTGCAGAGAGTCCCTGTGCAAACACACTCCCAGAGGTTTTGCTGTGGTGACTGGAGACACTTCTTACAGACCTGGCTGGGAAACACAGACAGACTAACAGAGTTTGGTTGGTGGGAGACATTGAGGGGCAATTATTAGTTCAGTCTGACAGATAATTGCAATGATCCAAAGAAATTTGGGTCCAAGGAATGATTTCCCAGCACCTCTTTCATCCAGTGGCTGTTCCTGTACTCACCTGAGCACAACCAACTTGCCCAAGGCAGCAGGAACTTGAGCTCCCTTTTTCTATCTGGAAAGGACCTACCAGGTCATGGCAGAGGGTGTGCCCTGAGATGTGTGTCTGACATGAAGATCAGGTCAGGTCTGCACTCCCTGTGCAAACAGAAGATACAGCCACGTTTGCCCCCCTAGACTGGCCTTGAGGACACTCCTGTGGCATGGGTTGGTAGTGCCATGAGCCCAGTTCACTGCTCAGCTTCTTCACTCCTACAGAAACTGGGGTCACCAGGGACTTCCCATTCCCTTCTTGTGGAGAAGTTTTGGGTGTCACCAGCAAAGAGCAAATTTTATTGCATTTTGATTTGGTTATTCTAATCAGAGGCTGGTTTAGAAGGCAGCTGACCCTGATTAGGAGAAGCCTTTGAATGGAGTAGGACTCAAGGATCCTTGTGGGTCCCTTCTCACTCAGAATATTCTGGGATTCTCTGATTTAAATTAAACCCCTAAGACCTCTCATAATCTCCATTTGGTTCTTTCCTCTGCTGAAGTTTTTCTGCAAAATCTGGATGGATTAAATAGATGAGATCCATCATGGATAGTTTCAGGCATCCAAGGGGACATCCAGGGGAGGCCCCATGGACTCCTGATATGCCACTGGAGAGAACTGACATCTGCAGAAAGGAGTTTAATCCACCTGGTTCTTCTTCACCATGAAGACATTGGGTGATGTCCTTTAGTTCTGGCAGAGAAATAACAGTGATTCCTTCCTGCAGCCCTTGGGCCTGGTCCTTCAGGAGTCACACCAGGCTGCCCATCCCTGCAGAGTGCTCAGCATGAAGAACATGCTGCTATTCAACCATCCTGAGATCCCAACAAGCAGTAAAAACCACACTGAAAACCTTTCCACTCAGCTCCATAACCTCTGATAAGAAGGAGAAAAGACTATTTTAAAGTACTTTTTACTCTTTATTTTCTCAAAACAACCCAGCTAGTGGGTCTGTCTTCAGATAGACAGATATTTGTCACTCTATTATTGTTTTACAGTGTCAGTTCCAGACACTTAAGTATTGTTGGAATGCAGCAGGGGGAAAAAACCTCATGTTTTAAATCTCCGATGGGGTAATAAAGTGCAGCCAGGAGCTAATTGTCCTGCAACCCGATCCTTTACAATCTGTTATTGCTGGAGTGGGACTCCCCAACCCTACTGCACTGGGGTTTGTTTCCCCATTAGTTAGGTAGTACATACACACTCCCAAAGCCCCCAGATCACAGGTTTGCTCCCAGCTGTGGACTTAAGCACAATTCTCCAAGCGATCGATGCATTTTGTACATTAAGCCAGTAAGGGAGGGTATTAATCCTCATCAACTTTAATGGCTCGCTGTGGATTTGCTTCCTACCAGCTTTCTTCCACCCAAGAAGTCCTGAGAATGTTGTACCCCTCCTGTCAGGAGAAAATGAATCATTGCCCCGAGTCTGGAAGGCCAGAGGTGAATTGGAAGCCACACTATGGAACACTCACACCACAGTGTTATTATTTTCTTTTTACACCAGCATTAAATAATATTTGAGCTCAGGGTGGTCAACCCAACGGGGGTTTCACATGCTGAATGTGACCAGAGGCACAGCACATCCATCAGGGACTCACTGCAGGTTTTGTTCAACAATCATTTTTGGTTTGTCCCAAACTAGGCTTTATCAGCCACATCTTAAAATGCCAAGTCCAACTTTCAAATGTTGGATGGAATTTTGACTGGAAAATCTTTGGAAGATCCAAAAAAACATGATGTTCCTTTTCAGTGTTTTTCTCATCTGCCTTTTCTATGAGGCCAATTAATAGATGTGCCTGGTTAGAATTGGAAAACTATTCTAAGAATATTTTAGCCGAGTGGAATGAGATTTATTAAAGCTGGTGCCATTTCAGGTCACATTTTAATGGAAATTCACTGGATTTTTATGTTCAGGATTTTTAAGCTGTAGAATTTCATGTTAAAATTTAGTGTGAACAATATATACAGAACATTTAAATGGTTGCTAAAGCTCTTGGTGAAGGTTGTCACTTCTTGAAACATGGTGGGAGAGGACATCTTATCATAGCATCATGGAATGGTTTGGGTTGGAAGGGGCCTCAAAGCCCATCCAGTCCCACCCCTGCCATGGGCAGGGACACCTTCCACCAGCCCAGGTTGCTCCTTGGACACTTTCAGGGATGGGGCAGCTTCTCTGGGCAACAAGACTTGATGGAGTTGACTCCCAGTGGCTATAAATGCAAAGCTCAGATGTGGTTTGTGAGGAGAATGGAGGTGGCTGAGGGATGAACTGCAGAAATAGCACATGTTGGGAGATGGTTCCATGTTCCTGCAGTAACAGCCATGGAGAGGGACACGATGACCAACTATTCATGATATTTCCCTAAGGAACACATTGTCCCAGTTCTACTGAGCTGAACACAAAAGTCTTCCAGTAGATAAAACCTGCTGGTTTTGGACTCTACCCAATATCCCAGCTGAGGCTTCTGACACTGGGAAAAGTAAATAAATCTGTACCACATGCAAAACAATTGATGAAAACATCCTGCAGCTGATGAGGGGAAAACATTTCCCCCAACAACACCAATTCCAGATCCAAATTTCTGAGCCTTTCTTTTTGGAAGTGAACCAAGTCATTTAATAGAATTTTTCAACTCAACACAGATTATGGGGCTTTGAAAACTGCAGTGGAAAGAAATGCAGGGAGAGGTTTTAAGTGGAAAACATGGTTGCTCTAGATCAATATGTGAGGTGAGCTAAAATAATTTGCAATTTTATAAAGCCAGGATAAATCCAGACAGCTCACCTATTTCTTTTTTTTTTTCCAATTATTTTTCAGCCATGCAAAGTGAAGAATTCAACAAGTTTGAGGAAAATCAGATTTAAAATACAACAAAATTGTCAAAGTATGGCTGTTTGACACTATATGGAAGAGCAAATTCTGGTTTCTATTTTTCTCTGCCTAAATTAAACTTGTGTTTTGCAAAGAAAAAGAAATAATGGATTCATGGTTACAAAAGAGTGTTATACTCTCCTGTACCCACCTTCTCCTCTCTCCCTCACACACACACAGCAACTGGTAATAAAACTGTAACTTATGATTTCGCACCAATAATGGCCCAAGAAGGTGCCTCGATTTTCCCCCAGAGCAAAGGAAAGAGGCCAAAACAATCAACTCTCTCGTGCAGAGCCGAACGTGGGCTCTGCTTGGCCTCAGCCCCGGGTGCCCCTGATGCCTGTGGAATAGGCTGTACCTGCCAAACTACTCAGCCCAAAATGTGATTGTGACCCTGGAGCTTATTTTGGCCCCTCTCAAAGTCAGGGGAGAAACAGGAGGAACGTGAATCACCCAAAGGCTTCGCCTTCGCTTTCCCTCCACAAACACAACCTGAACTTTCCCGCAGAGCTGATCGATATTTTTCCAGTGCAACAAGTTTCTGCTGTGAAATCCGAGTGGTTTAAAGATACGTATTGACTTTTCTGCCTTGTGTCAAGAACCATCACGGTTTCTGGTTTCTGGAAGCAGGAACGTTTTGCTCTCTCCTCACTTGCTGTGGCTGTGCAGGGCAACGATGTATCTCAGAAGGAAAAAAGGGGTTAGATTTTATCAAAGGGGATTCCTCACAGAATGGAAATCCCTGAATTTGGTCAGCTTAGACAGAACTGAAGAATAGTCCTGGGATGGTAAATCACTGGAAGCACGAGGTTCAGGAGTTGTTACATACATGGCAGGTGGAATGGTCCATGTTTTGGTGGATTCCTGGTTATCCACATTGTGCAACGTGAGGCACTGCCCAGAGAGGAAGAGAAGTGCTGTTTGTCACAGAGACTCTTCAAATATAGTGCACAGTAATTAGAGCAAGTCTAATCAATCTTTTGGAACTATGGAATCATAGAAACGTGGAATCCCAGAATGGTTTGGGTTGGAAGGGATCTTAAAGCTCATCAACCTCTTGCCATGGGCAGGGACAGCCCCCACCAGCCCAGGTTGCTCCAAGCCCTGTCCAACCTGGCCTTGGACATTTCCAGGGATGGGGCAGCCACAGCTGCTCTGACCAACCTGTGCCAGGGCCTGCCCACCCTCAGGGAAGAATTCCTTCCAGGAGCAAAAGCCTCCCTTTTTTATTAGTACATGTTTTTCTTATTAGTTACACCAAAGCTGCATTTAATTCTTGTCCTGGTGGAACTAAATTAAGATGCACAGAGAGGGTTGAGAATAAAACTTAAGAGTTACCTTCTGAAATGCCCCTGGAAAGCTCAACATCAGCATCATCACAGTAAGACCCCCTGTAACCAAACATGGTTAAAGAAAGGGTAAACAGAAAAACCTTCTCAAGCTGGTTTGGTCCCAGCTCTGTTTCTTCACTTTGGCACTTGTTCACTTGGAATGATGGATTAACAACTCCAAATTTCAGCAGTTTCTTTTTCCCTCTCTGTATTGGGATTAAGTGTTTTAGTATAATTAGTTTCTAATTGCTGTGTCTAAACCATAGGAGTTTATGGGTGGATATCCATGTACATCTCAGCCCTCCTCAGGAGGAGGGAGCGAATTTACTCTGAGAGACTGACCATGTTTAATGAGCAGTTACGGTCTGACAAATGATTGTGTAAAGCACTTCCTCCCTTCACATGTGCTCCCTGGGCCCTCGGACTGCCAAGCTCTTAACTTATGTATTAAGTATCACATGCTCTACAATTATTCTGTCTACTTGTCAGATACTCAGTGTGTAAAGAAGCAACTGTTTCTGGTGCTCACCTGTACGTGTTAATGGGCTACTCAGTCACCGCAGACACCGTAACAATGAGACATTTCTCAGCTTTGGGGAGGAAAAGCTTTCCCCTGCCAGTGCCAACAGTGATTCCCAGGATCTCAGCTTCATTCCAGAGGCAGCATCTTAGAATCAGGATTGCTTTTTTTACTCTTGCATGTTCATGGTCCTCCAGTTGTTTTATTTCTCCCAGGGATGGTGTTTGGAAGCAAGAGGCAGGGGTGGCAAATGCCCTGTGGCAGAAAGGACCTGGTGGTGGTTTCTGTCACAGGCAGAGCACAGAGTGACTTGGAATCAAGGAATCCCAGACTGGTTTGTGTTGGAAGGGACCTCATAGATCACCCAGTCCCACCCCAGCCATGGACAGGGACACCTCCCACCAGCCCAGGTTGCTCCAAGCCCCATCCAACCTGGCCTTGGACACTCCCAGGGATGGGGCCACCCATCAAAGACCTCTTCACTCTGTGAAGAGACACTCTATGAAAATTCTAAATTTAGCAAACGCTAAAGTTACTTTGGTGTATTTTTTTAAACAATTGTTGCAGTATTTTGTAACTTCTGTTCCCCTCTGGCTGGGATTGGAGAACCCTCTCCCTCCCACCCCGTCCCCAACTCCTGACAGCAATCGCTAGTTGTAAAATAATAGACCATCAGCCAGCAATAATTTGCAATCCAAACAGACTTGACGCTCTCTGACATTTATTGAAACCTCAGACCCTGTTCGCTGGTTTCAGTTTTCCTCCCTTTGCTCTGTTTTTACAGACAGACAAGTGCTTAGATTTGGGTTTAATAATGAGCAGAAATTTCGCCTTGGCCCAGCTTTGCTTGTGTTGGCTGCGGCCGGGCCGAGCAGCAGACGGGCGGTTGGAGTTAATTACGCTAAATGGTGAGAACATTATTTGACCCCACTGGTTCAGCACCAGATGTTGTTCGTTGCCTCTGAGAAAGCAGCACACACGTCAGGCTGGAGGCTGGAGGGGAGGGAGGACACACTGGGAGCACAGGCACTTCTCCCGCAGCATTAACCATCCCAGGACCAGCCCGGGACAAACAGAGCCCTGCCCCTTGTTAGGGACAGGTGACAACATTCAGCTCG
This sequence comes from Sakesphorus luctuosus, assembly GCA_013396695.1. Lineage (NCBI taxonomy): Eukaryota > Metazoa > Chordata > Aves > Passeriformes > Thamnophilidae > Sakesphorus > Sakesphorus luctuosus. Next base: position 831,792 of record VWZD01006345.1, read on the forward strand.
AGCCACCTGGGGCAAAGGAGGCTAACATTGCATTTTGGCAATTGAGTGTATCCAAAAACCCTCCCTGAAAAATCATTTTGTGAAATGTGCAGTTCACATTCTGCCAGCACGAGGTATCAGCTTTGGTAAATCCTTCCTGGAAAGGGAACTGTACATTTATGGGCCAGACATGATGGAATTTAATGTTTGAAAATGATTAAAGGATTTTGTTCTTTCCTAGTAACAACTGCATTTATCAAGGTGGCAGCCACGGTGGCCTCCAAAGGAGCTGAAATGGAGCTGAACTGCTGAGCTTGGGGCTGGGAATCCCTCCGGTCTTTAGGCATGAGAGTTGGGAATTACATGGGGAGATATGGGAGGAGGGGAGTGCAAAGTGTTTATTGACCCCAGTCTGAGGTAATAAAGCATTAGAAGTATTACCTGCTCAGGGACTGTCAGGGCACAGCAATGTTGTCCTGGCCTTGGTGGAAAACTGGAGCTCCTCTCACTCTTTGAATAAACTGTTTGCACTGTGGAAATGACAACACTTGTGCAGACTTATGGATTACAGGAATGGAAGCTAAAAAGCACTATTACCACCAAAAATGTGTTCCTGCACAGCAGTGACAAGGTTTTTAACATGGCACAATTCACAGACAAATTCAAATTATGTGTCTTTTTCTGATGGATGAGATCACTCACATCATACCAAACAGTACCTCCCCTTCATCCCTTGTGTGTGAGGGTTCTTGGGATGCAGGGACAGCAATTCCCACACTTTCCAGGTTCTGATCTGAACAGCATTAGGTATCTATTTTGGGAGGATATTCCCTGTTGGAGCAAAAGCCATTGACCAAAGTCAGCAGAATTCAGAATCATTGGATAATTTTAGTAGTTTGAGGTCTCTGGTGATTTTTAAAAACATCACCACTTGCCTGTAGCATTATTTAAGGAGCGTAAAAAGTTCTTGGTTCTGCTTTGTTGTTCCCTCCTCGTTCTCCCACAACTACAAGGGCTCTGCTCCTGGAGGGCTGTGTGATAAAGTGATTCATATGCTCTATTACTACATTTCAATGAAACACTAAATTGGATCACTCAGAAGGCTCTGTGAGACCTCTTTCATTTCCCCTTTCCCTTTGAGTCTCCCTGCCTTTCAGTGCTCTTCTCCCAACACTTGTGCAGCACAAAGGCTGTTGATGTAACACAACACCCAACACAGGATGCTGCAGTTTGACTATTCCCACTCTCTTCTGGTTCAGTGAGATATTCTCAGCCCTCTAGCAAAGTCCTAAGATGTGTCTGTTCATTAAAAAACTAAGAGCAAATCCTCTGGAAGAAGTGGAGCTGTTGTGCAATTCCTGCAGTGCAAGTCTGAACAAACACCCTCGCTGGAGTTTGGTGTGAAAAGGCAAAAGCAGCTCCATGGAGCAGCCACTGCCTCCAGTGCTGGTGAACTTACCTGAAATGCTTCACTCTGGGATGCTCCAGGGCACATCCCCGAGCACTGAAGGCTGTAAATCATGGGGATCCACCAAGGCTGACTCAGTATATAGCAAGGGTGGGCCATAAAAGGCTCAGTTCTGCAGCTCCTGGTTTCACATCACTCTCTGAAGCAGGTGCAGATGCCCATGAGGGTGATGCCATGGCCAGACCTCCTCTGCTGAGACCAACATCAACTTCAAAAGTCATGTTTTGTGCCCCAAACTTGGCCACAGCTGCTTGGAGCAGCACTGGCAGGACAGGAGAGATGTTCCTGGAGCTTTCTGAGCTGTCTCTGCTGCAGAGAAGGGGACACATTCCATCATGCCAGGCTGGCAGTGCTGCCAGGTAGGCCCAGGTTACTGCAGCCTCCTTTCCCCTCTTTGGCCACTAAATAGGTCATTTTGGACGACCTGTACAATTTGCCATGTACATCTTATGTAGAACTGTGCCTGCCCTGTCCATGCTGACTGCTTTATTAACAGTCCCAGCAGGCTGTTCTCAGGTGGGGAGGGACTGGGTTTGGTGTTCTGGGGTTTTCTAAGGGAGATTTAGATTCACTTGTTGACTTCAACACTGTCTCTAATTTACTGTGAGCCATGAGAGACATGAGCTGAAATTTTCAGGAGCAGATTAGGCTGAAAAAATTTATGACAGCATTTAGAAACATTAGACTTAAGACTGCATGCCAGAGCATGACAAAATAGCAGGTAATAACAGATCTCATTAGGACTGTTTATTTAAATTGAACATTATCCTGTCAGGGATGTTTTCACTGCTGGGTAGGTCTTATTTTTATTCAGATTTACTTCTACCAAATACAAGCACCCAGAGATGTCCTCATAGGGACTGCTCAGGGCATTCATCCTGATGTGCTCACAGACTTTCATGGAGTTTATATTATTTTTGAACTCAATGGAAAGTGCTACTTTCTGTTCTGCTTTATCATCACCTCCATATTTAATTATCTCTATGTATCAAAATGCAGTTAAATTTCCAACAGGGTCTGTGTGATTTACACTCCAAAGTCCTATTCCAAAAGGCCTGGAACAGAACTTGGCATCTCTCTAATAATGAATTTGCTTTTCTTGTTCTTGGACCACTGACCTTCTGTCTCTTGGTCTTCACCTTCTTCCCTGGGAGGGTGGGCAGGCCCTGGCACAGGTGCCCAGAGAAGCTGTGGCTGCCCCAGCCCTGGGAGTGTCCAAGGCCAGGTTGGACAGGGCTTGGAGCAGCCTGGGCTGGTGGGAGGTGTCCCTGCCCATGGCAGGGGGTGGAACAAGATGGGCTTTAAGATCCCTTCCAAGCCAAACCATTCCATGATTCTGTGATTCTTTTTAGTAGTTTGTCTTTGTGCTTTAATTACCAAATGTAAGTACAGGAACTATCCAGACCCAATCACCTCTCCAGATGATTTAGTCTGGGCTTCCTAATCTTCAATAATCTTTCAATAACAGATGTATTCTTTTAGCTCATCAGACCTTCAATAATGCTGCAGATCATCTGCCATCCCTTCCAGTGAAGGGGAAGATCTTTCCTGAGTCAAACCTTGAGATAACCAGTGTGTTTTTACCACACAGAGACATCCTGGATGTGTCTGGACCTGTTGCTTAGTTTATCCACAATTTCCAAGCCAACTACCTTCAGACAAGAGTTTTCTGCTCTATTTTCTTAAACAACAAACCAAGGTGGTAGCAACATAATTATAGGTACAAAGACTGTGATAAATGCAAAAAACAAACCCCAAACAACACAGTCAACCAAACCTGAGGAAGGTACAGTTTCACTTCAGCAGTGGATCTGTGTGTGACAGAATTCCAGTGCCAGCCCCACCTCCAGCACACATGGACTGCAAGGCTCTTGAAACCCATGGAATGATGTCACCATTGCTCAGCTCCATCTGGGCAATTGTTTGGATTGTGCAACTGTGGAGGTGAAAAGTGCTTTTCATAGGTCTAGGCAAAATAATGTTAAAATCACTCTCTATCTTTTATTTTAAAGAATTAAACTGTTTCCTTTTGTGTTACTTCTCTGAATTTGGAAAGATTCAGTCCTAGAACAGCTTCTTAAGGCTTTTCAAAAGTGTGTTTGTAGCACAGCTCATGGAATGGTTTGGGTTGGAAGGGACCTTGAAGATCATCCAGCTCCAGCCTCAAGGGCATCAAAAATGGAAGGCAGCATTGGAGGAACCAACATTCCTGGAGACTGTTCAACCCTAAGTATCTCCAGGTATTAAAAGAAAAGGAAAGATGTTATCTGAACTGTTATCTAAGACATGTTGATAGAGAAGGGGCCATTGCAGCAGCTTTGGAGAGACTCCCTGATGTTGCACTGCCTTTGATTTCCACTTGCACACCTCTGAGACTGATGAAAAGCAGCAAAACTCTATTAACTTCAGTGGAGCCATTTTACTGGGGGTTTAATATTCACCTCACATGCCTCCCATCCACCTTTTCCTTACCCTCAAAGCTCCAGTAAAACATTGCAGCCTATCAGCCTTAGAAAGTGTTTGTCTGCCAGAAACCCATCAAACCCATTTACTAATGACGTATATCCAAGACAATATAATGTTTTTGATTCATGTTTTTTGGAAAGCAAGTCGAGTTGACTTCCCTGTAAATCTTGCCACTTTATTAATCCCTGTTGAGCCCTGGCAGGCAGCTCCTGCTTTATTTGGCTGCTGGCACTGGGGCTGAGATAACACCCAGCCCTGCCACTCTCATTAGGGCCATGAGCAATGGGAAAAGCCCCTTTCAACAGCAGGAGAAGTGTCAGAACCGACCCCCCATTGAGGGCCCCAGGATCAATCACCAGCCATGGCCATGGTGGCTTTAATTACTGGCCCTGTGGGCATGAAACAGCCCTTTGGCTTCTCCCTGAAGGTGCCAGACCTTTTGCAGGGAAAGTCTTTTAGGACAGGATTTCCAGTGGGCTCCTGCAAAACTTCCCTTGCTGCCAGGCCCTTGTTTTCCCAACTTCATGGTCATCAACACAACAAGCATAGTTTGTATATGGGGAAGAGCTTCTCCTAAATTTAAACAAACACACACAGTTCCACCAAAAAATACTGTTCAACCCATTCTTCTCCTCCTGAGCTTGCTAAATTCTAGACTTCTCTGTCACCAGACATGTTCTGGACTCTTTTGGATTGTGCTGGGTGAATAATGCATATTCTGGTCATTTCATTACTTTTCTAGTTTGCCCCATTTTAAGACCTTTTTAATGTTCCTTAATATTTGGTTCACAGTGATTTAATAACCTCAAGACTCACATACACAGAGCAGATGATTAGATGTGAGCATAAAGATAACTAGATGGGCTTCAGGCTGAAGAAATTCAGATGAACTTTTAAATGATTTAACAGCATGGAGTCACTGACACAGTTTATTACCAAAATCCCTGCACTTCGCTGCTCAAATCCTTAAATCATTCCTCCTTATGTTTCTAAATGATATTAACTTCAAGCCACTGAGCTCAGTTGTGTCAGTTTTGGTAAGAGAGAAGAAAATGTTCCTTGCTTCAGGAAGCCTGGGGTGTAATTCTGTGGCTGGTGTGGTGGTGCCCAGAGCAGCTTTCCCTCTCTGCTCAAGCTCTGGGAAATTATTGTGTATTTTAAACTCAATTCTCAAGCACCTGAAAGAGTCAACCCCTTGAGTGCCAGTGGGGGTACAGAAGGGCAGGGCTGGAGTTTCCAGGAGCTGGGAAGACTGTTCCAAGCTTTCCCCACAGACATCCTTCACCCTGCAGAGTGGGACTGAACCCACTGCAGCCCTTCAGGGCTGGGCCACCTGACCAGCTGGGACTTCTTGTGGTGGTGGATCTGCACCTCAAACTAAACACAGCTATTGCTGTGGCCTCGGTGGGCAGCTCAGCCCCAGCGTTTGGGGGAAGTTCTCATGTTGCAAACAGCACAAAAATGCTGTGGATTCCATCCCAGAATGGTGCTGGGCATGGGAGCTGCCCCTGCTGGGGCTGGGGGGTTGTTTTCCCTGAGGACAGTGTGGCACCTCCTGATGTGAAGCAAACACTCAGCAGTGCTGTCACCTCATACATTTGGAGCCTTTGGAGCATTTGTGCTGATTCACAATAAGTGGCTTTTCCTGCCTTTCCCCCACTCAGTCCAGACCTTTGCTTTGATGATGAGCTGTCTGTCTGATGTGGGAGGTTCCCAAGGCTGTGGCACAGCCCATGGCCAGCCATGGCCCAGCACAGTGCCAGGGTTTGGAGCCAGGGATGGGAATTCACAGGACAAGGAAACATTGGCTTTATGGCTCTGCTCTGCCCCAGAGCTCTGCAGTGGAATTTGCTCAGCAGCAAAGGCACCTTGTGGGTTTGCTCTTTGGTTGCTGCCATATCTTGCCTGGGGAGGAGGGGAAGGGTCTGTGTGGCTGCTCCCAGAACAAGGGAGAGAATTCCCAGAGGAGTTCAGGCCCAGCCTGGGCTCTGGGGGGCAGCAGCTCTTCCACCTGCTCTGCCCATCCCAACTCTCCATCACCCACAGGAAAATCCACTCGCTGCTTTCCTGATCCCACTGTACATGTCAAGGTGCTTTTCACCTTACAAACATTTGTTCCCAGCACTTCTTCCTGCCACCTCCTCACTCCAGTCTGTGCCAATGTGTTGCCTTCCCAGGCTGCAGAAAAAGAGAATCCATTTGTCATTCCCAGCATGGAATGCTCTGACTGACTGACTGTCCTTTCCAGGATTTCTGCCTCAAGCAGAGGCATTTATCTCTTTACTGGGTTTTATTTATTAACTCGGCCAGATTCAAAGCCAGAGGATGGAAAAACTGGCATGGGAATGAATCTTGTAAAGCAGGGGGGAAAGGATTCTATTCCCTTTAAGAGCCAATTCAGCTGTAAACGTTTTGATAACTGGTTTAGCTGAAACCCAGTAAATTCACAAAATAACACAAAACTGCTAAAAAGCAGCTTTTGCTGCAGCCTCAGGTTGTGCTGGGCACTCTTCAGGAATCACAGACCTCAGGCAGTGTTTCCAAGCTGCCCACTACGAATTGAAGTGAATTTAAGTAATAACTTCAATCTAAACCACTAAATAATTGTCCTCCTGTAGCCTGAGCTGAGGCAATAAAGCAACTCAGGGCAGACTATGGAAAGTTCAAATCCTGGAATAAAATGCCCAATTTTCATGTAGTTTGTTTCCTTCTCTTTGCCCCCAAAAGAGGTTTTCTTGCCAAAACACACACTTGTTTTTATTAATTAGAACTTCAGCGTATTCATCCAGATTTTTCAATATTGAACATCTCCTTCTACCTGTTATTTTATGCTGCTGAAATTCAAGCAGAAGAAAGGGGGTAGAATTAATTATAATCTTTGGCTTGGAGGATTAGCCACAGATGTTGAATTATTATTGTTGTACCGTATTTGGGGAATGACAGAAGGAATGTGTGGAGATTGATGGAATCCATGAAAAGAAATGGGAATGTTTAAATAATGAAATAACTTTAATTCTCCTTTCTTTACAATAATAATGGTAATGAATGATTAGAAAATGAAGAACTAAGGTGACAACTATGGAATCTCCTACTACTTGTGGTTATTACAAGTCCCCTTTAGAGTGTCCCACACTCAGATTCCTGAATTTCTTTAGAGGGTCCCACACTCAGACTCACACTGTTGGCCTATTTGCCCTTTTCTGCTGTGCTTCCCTCCCTGTAGGGGTTTCCCCGGAATATGCCCATGCCAGGTGTGTTTTCCACAGCACTTACCTGGCTAACAGCACTCCATGTTTTGTGAATAAACCCAGTCCCCTTAAGGGGCAGTTGGTTGGGCATTTACAAACCCAGCTGAGCTTTAGAATCTCTGCTCCATTAGAGGGCCAAGAGTTGGACTGGGATGATCCTTGTGAGTCCCTCCTAACTCAGGATATTCTGTAGTGATGCTCCTCAGAAGCATCTTGCCCTGCATGTGCAAGTGATCTTTTCTAAAATCTAACTCCTCATAGCATCAACTGGTATGAAAAGCAAGGAGCTTGTCCCAGTTAAGGATAGGATGTTATGAAATGACTTTTGCCGTTGTGACTGGGTTGGACCATGTTCAGCACCACCCACAGCATGGTTAGCTCTAGGATTGCTTTTTGCTGAATGAGTTCAATTATTTTGCATTTAGCTCTGGTCCTGCTTTGCCATTGTTACAACCAGTGGGGATTCAAAGAAAAGAAAAAAACTCCCCTGGAGACAAGGCCAAAGTGAGTAACATCAGAAGCCTGATCACTTGTCACCTATGGTCACTCGAAACCATTCTTTCTTTTACACACTGTAATTTCAGATAGACTTGTGTAAACACTGTAAAGATTTATTTTCTCAAAATATCAGAACCACTTAGTGTGAGTCACGAGCTAGATTTCAGGCAGATAATTTCCTTCTAATAGATTTTTGGGTTAACAAGATAAAAATTAACATGAAAATGATTATGTGCTGACTGAAGGAAACCTGGTTTTATTTTGTTCCCTATTTGTTTTACAAGGGAAGTCTTCAAGTATCTTGCAGGGGCAAAAATATTTAAAGTGTTTGCACATGTTTCCCATTTCCATTTTATAAGATTCATTCACAGTCAGCCAAACGTATCTCTCCCTCTCTCTCTCTCTTTCTCTCATTTTTTTCCCTTTGATGCAATTCTTAATTAGTCCTAAAGGCTCCAAAGGTGCTTTTTTCTGTCTGTCTTTTTATTCCAGACGTCGAGAGTGGCAAACACTGCTGGCAGTGAAGTCATAGGGCTCTAAAACCAGTGCTGGATGCTCCTCAAAGGATTCTGGGGTGTCCTATGATCTGCTCTTTCTACTCACTATAAAGGAGCAAAGTGGAGATCTAAGGCCTGTGTGTCATTAGGAACCGAAGTGGCTGCGCTTGGATAATGTGGGCTTGGCTTTTGCTGCCAACTCCCAGCCTTGGGAAGGCTTTGCCACAGGGGTCAGTGTGTAGCTCCACGTTCCAAGGGCTGCAGGCTGGGCAGGGGCTCCCCCCAGGGCTGTGGGGAAGCCCAGGGGGCTGGGGGGCCTCTCCCCATCCATGGGCAGGCCCTGCAAGGTCCCTGGTCTGGGTGGAAAGTTGCCCCTCTCGTGCTGCTGTAACTCAGCACATCTCCCCCCACAGGGGGCAGGGGCTCAGCCATTCCTGTGAGGGACAAGGACAGGAGTCCTGCCCTGCCTCGGCTCTCACCTGCCTGAGTCTGAGCTCAGGGTTTGCACAGAGTGGGTCTGGTCACAGAATCACAGAACCACAGAACATGCTGAGCTGGAAGGGACCCACAGGGACCACCGAGTCCAACCCTCAGCCCTGCACAGGCCCATCCCCAGAAGTCACCCCCTGTGCCCCAGAGGACCATCCAAACCCTCCTGCAGCTCTGGCAGCCTTGGGGCTGTGCCCACTGCCCTGGGGAGCCTGGGCAGTGCCCACCACCCTCTGGGGGAAGAACCTTTCGCTGAGATCCAACCTGACCCTGCCCTGGCACAGCTCCAGCCATCCCCTGGGTGCTGTCCCTGCCCTGGCACAGCTCCAGCCATTCCCTGGGTGCTGTCCCTGCCCTGGCAGAGCTCCAGCCATTCCCTGGGTGCTGTCCCTGGTCCCACAGGGCAGAGATCAGTGCCTGCCCCTCCTCTGCCCCTCCAGAGGAAGCTGGAACTGCACTGAGGTCTCCGCCCAGTATTGAAGTCCAATTTGGGTCAAGAAGGGATCAGATTCTGTGACCCTCAGCAGTGGAATGGATTCATGCACAGACCTGTGGACGATTTGCAAAGGAATATGAAGCAGAAAATGGGCATCCTTGGAGTTCCAAGTAGCTGAGCAGCTCAGTGAGGGCTCTCACACCCCTTTCTGTCCCCAGAGAGGCTGCGCCCAGTCCTCTGTGCCTCCACAGGCAGGGACCCCCTGAGATGCTGCACAGAGCCTGGCACCAGGCTTTAAAAATATTCAGCCACATGATTTTTCAGGACTTTGGTATTTTTTTTTCCTTTTTAAAACCTGAACTAAAATGCTGCAGACCTGAGGGATTGGAAAGCCCAAGGAAGGACTGAGTGCCCCCTGACCCACCCCAGGCTCTGGGTGCCACTGCTGTGCCATCAGCCCACCCTGGGCTGTCCACACTGACTGTGCCATGTGGAGTTTGTAACTACAAGTGCTCGAGATAGAAAATACAATTTAACCAGGCCCAAGGTCCCTTTGCTGCTGAATGTGCTGCAGCAGGACTGCCAGGGCAGAACTGAGTGGTTTTAAGGGCAATCTTATCAGTGATTAAAGTTGCTTTTTGGTTTGTGTTTTGCAAAGTGGTCTTTTTTTCCCATCACCAGAGTTTCAGCACCACAGTGAATTCTCTCCTCCCATTTCAGCAGGAGAGAGAAAAGAAGAATTTAAAGAAATTAGGGACTGATTAGGCTGCTGCTCTTTCTCCCCTTTGCTCAGCCTCAGAAAACCCTGACTGTGATGAGTCATTTTTTATTCTGTTTAATCCCAAGTTAAATCAATGTTGTTTAAAGCTGGTGATTAAGTCTTGACTGATGTTGATGTAGTTGAAATAGGAATAACCAGAATTTCACCAGGACAATGCAAATACATATTCTCAACACACTCTAAACAAAAGAAAGACATTGAGTTAGTCCCAACTAAAGAAAGAAAAAATTTAAAAAAAAAAGAGAGAAAAAAAAGAAGACAAGAAACAAAATGCAGCTGTTTGCAGGAGATCTCTGATGTATTAAAACTGGGACTGGAAAGTTGCCCCTCTCCTGCTGGTGTAACTCAGCACATCTCCCTGCACAGTGGGCAGGGGCTCAGCAATTCCTGTGAAGGACAAGGACAGGAATCCTTCCCTGCCCTAAATCTCACCTGTCTTGAGTCTGAAGTCAGGATGTGCACAAAGGAATTCTCCTGAAGTCCTATTTTGGGTCAAGAAGCAAAAGCAGACTCTGATCAGGAAGGAGCTTGTGGGCATCCTTGGGGTTGCAAAATGGTTCAGCAAAAGGCCAGTAGAACCAGTTGCAATCCCCAAGGTGGGCACCAGCCCAACCAGGGCGGCACCAGAGAGCCCCAGTCCTTGGTTGGACCCAGTTCCTTCTTGTGGAGTTTGGAGCTGCCCTACCAACTCTACATCAGCCCTCAGAGGCAACACCTGAATCTGCTTCTCCTTCTTTCTTCCCTTGGAACAGTCTCAGCAGTCGCTGCCGAGGCTTTGCTAAACATGTCAGATTAAAGGTATAACCAGACGAATAAATGCAGTCCATCTGAGGGCATGTTTCCTCTCACACCTTCAGGGCCTGTCAGCATCTTGAATGGGATTCAGAAACATGTCCTTGAAGCTGGCTGGAATGTAGCTTAATATATCAGGGGCAGCATTAGAGAAGGGAGCAGAAAGGCTGGGGGAAGCTTTCATGGCCCTGCACACACACACACACACACACACACACACACACACACACACATCCCTCCCTCCCTGGGACTGAATTCTCCAGGGATAAACAGGCTGCACTGCTGAGGGCAATGGGGACCTCCTGCCATCTCCTGCTCCTCAGCTCAGACTGTGATCAGTGTCTGTATCCTGGGCTTTTTCACACTCTTCAAAGCTTATTTTATTTTTCCATAGACCCCCCACTCCCTTCCAGCACTCCCAGATTTCAGCCCAGTTCAACACTGGTCTCGTTACTATTCCTGCTTTAAAGGGAAGCTGAGCCCTGGAGCTGCAGAGGCTTCTCTGGCTCATGCTCAGTTCTTCACACGACTTTCCTTTCTTTGCACAACCCACCCCTGCAGGAATAACTCCCCTGTCCTGGGCCAAGGCTTTCTCTTGCTCTCAGTGCCAGAGAGGGACTTCCCTGCCCTTCCAGCCCTGCCCTGCCCACAGCTGTTTGCACACACCTCACATGGGGGCTGCCCACATGGGGTCCTGGGGATGCAGAACTTGCTGAGGTGAACAAATTCAGCTTTTTGGGACCTTCTTGCAGTTCATGGGTGGGCTCTGAGAGCTCTGAGGTCCCACATGCCTTCAGCCTTGTCCTGTGTGTGGCTCTGGGCTCAGCAAGCAGTGGAATTTCTGCCAACCCCCAAATGATGCCATGGCAGGGTGTGTCACTCCTTGAAGCTCCTGGGGTTTGCTCTTCCAGGGGAGCACTCCCATGTTTTGTGTCCCTCTCCATACCCAGTGTTGAATCCTCCCCTGGCTCCTCTCTGCCAGGTGTGAGTGGGTAGAGGATTGCCTGAGGATGGAGGTACCAATGGTCCCCAATCCCACAGAAATCCTTAAAAAATGAATTAAACTCCCTTGTCTTTCCTGCTGAGCAGTTTGCTGGCCCAGCAGAGCCAGGGGCAGTCCCTGCCACCTTCCCCCACCACACCAAGGGTGTCAGATGAAAAGCAAAGGCAAGGTTTTCTTCGGAAGAACAAGAAATAAAAGGAGGTTTTAGTTTGGTTTCTTTCTTTCCCTGGGCAAGCAGCCTGTACCTCCTGGGCCTTGCACAGCTCAGGGGAACTGTGATTTGTAAGCACCAAGTTATCAGTTAAAACTAATAACAGCACTGAAGCTCTATTATATTCCATAGATGCTTATCTAAGGGAAATGCATAATAGTCCAAACCTGCAAGATTTATTATTTGTTATTTATTTGATCCTATGGATAATTGTTTAATTAAAGTAATTAGTAGCTGCTTTCAACCCCCAAAATCATTACTAAGCTAATTCCAGCAAGGAGTTACTCCAACCATAACAGCTCCCTGAGCTCTGGGCCCGTGCCAGGGCTGAGGAGCTGCTCAGAGAGTGGCATCCCTCAGGTCTGGGTACCCTGGGACACACAGGGCTGGCCACACCATCAGTGTCTGCTCTGAGCTTGGCAGGAGGTGGGAAATGGGGTGGAAGGTGGAAGAGGTAAATATGGAGAACTCTTTCTGATGTTGGTAACAAATTCTAGCTCTGAGTGATGTTTTGGCTTTAATTTTTTTCTTTTCTGAGGGAATCCTTCACAGCTGTAGGGAATTCATGTGGGTTATTTCATGCTACTCGGAGAAACTCCTGATATATCTACACATGTGTTTATGTCTATAGAGTTATGCTTTGAAAGGATGTTCTGTGATGGAAACCCGTGTCCAGGAGCCAGTGGGGATTACAGGAAAATGGCTCAGTGGGTTGAAAACCTTGTCAGGCAGAATGTAAATAAGCAGAGGGTCCATATCCACGGTCCTGAAGGGAGAAGAGGAAATGGAATTCATTTATGGCCTCACTCCTGGACCCTCCCACAGCACAGGAAGCAGTAGGCCATGTAAAACCTATAAATAGCTCTCCAACTTCATGTTCCCTCTCAGACAGAGAGCAAAAGAGAAATAAAAAATGCTCCCTGGGGAAAAACATGATCTTTTCCCCATGTTTGGGTTGTCAGTTTTGACAGAAATGCTACGAGCTAATTAAATTTCTGTTAATTTATTTTGTCTGATGCAGTGAGTGCCTGTCACAGACTTCTCCAGGTCTCCTCCCCTCGGAAGCACCACCAAGTTGGTGCAGCAAAATGGACTTGGGTAAGTCAAATAAACAAAGAGAGCATTTAAAGTCATTGCTCCCTCAGTGCTTCAGCTTTGTGTGTCTGCTCCAAAGGGAATCCAAGCTTATCCCAACTTATAAATCTCCAGGGTGGTGGGATGACTGTTCTCTTCTGGTCTGCTGGTAATGTGAGAGATTAAACAGGAAGATGCAGAGGATAAAGGACAAAATAAAACTCCATTCTGGAACTATCCTGGCTTTTGTGTTAAGAATGGAATAACTGAACACTCATCATTTAGACTGGACTTTTCCCAATCAATGAACTATTCTGAGATCCAAGAGTTTTCTTATTTCACATGAGGAGAAAAATGGAGACTTGGGAAGGGGGTTCTCACCAAATAGCAAGGAAAAGGCTGGATTCCTGCTGGCTGGGAATGGTCAGGACAGAGCACGGGGCTGTGCTGAGTCTGCCATGCAGAAAGGAGCTGTGGCACAGGTTCGTTTCTGTCTCAGCGAAATATTTATTATTTGGATAAAGCAGAGTCCCATTTCACTTCTGATGAGATTTTAAGCTTCTCAGATGCCTTTTCCAGTTCTGTGAACACTGACTGGAGTTTGCCTTGAAATACTCCCAGCAAGCTTTGATTGTTGTTCAAAATAACACTTCCTGGCTATTTTGATCAAATATTAAAGAACTGATATATTATCTTTCTTACTTCTGACACAAAACTTGGGGTCCAAGTGTGTCTTTGACCCAACAAGTTAGTGTGACTGACCCAGAACATCCCCTGGATCAGAGTGAATTAAGGAGAATTAAGGAGTCAGAAGTGGCAAGGAGGGGATCAGGCAGCTCAGGAAGAATTTTCCTCTTCTGCCATGGGGAAACACCAACCCTTATCCAGATTGCCCTGAGGAATTGTGGCTGCCCCATCCCTGGAAGTGTCCAGGGCCAGGCTGGACAGGGCTTGGAGCACCCTGGGCTGGTGGAAGGTGTCCCTGCCCATGGCAGGGGGTGGCACTGGATGAGCTTTGAGGTCCCTTCCAGCCCAAACCATTCTGTGATTCTGTTTTTTTCAGAGACACCCATTGGAACAAACGGTTGGCCATGCACAAGTGCATTATGAAATGATGCCTTTCTGGCCCCCCTGCCCAGGAGGGTGGGGAAATCCTGGGCACAGCTCCTCAGCCACCCCGAGCAGCCTTGCCTGCTCCAACACGACCCATGCTCATCCCACATTCTCCTGCAGCTCTGTAAGGGCACAGCCAGCTCCAAAGAAAGCACAGTGAAGGCTGATTGTTCTCAGATAATCAGTTGAGGAAACAGGTAAAAGACAAACCCTGGAGGTATTTATTCTATTTTTTTTTCAAACTGTCTTCTGTCAGGGGTTTGCACTTTGTGGGCCCTTCACAGTTCAAAACCCCTTCACAAACACACCCAAGAGCAGAGCGTGGCTGGGGTGGAAGCAGGAGGTGAGCAGATCAGCACAGGAGATAAGCAATCAGCAGAGCCCTTCAAAGCACCAGCTGACAGGGGAAAGTGTGTCTGCAGCCCAGCCCAGACACCAGGGGAACCCCCAGATGTTCCCTGCTCGGCTTCCCTCTGTTTACACAAACAGGCACCACCCATTCCAGCAGGGCTTTGGGGGTGTTATCTTGTTTAATGGGTAATTTCTGCATTAAGGGATCTGCAGGTTGAAATTAAAGCTCTAGTTCTCTTTTGGCATCCAAATCCTTCCCTACGTGACTTTGCCCTCACAAAGCACCAGCAGTTCCAAGCCCAGTTTGGTGGGACAGGAATGGACCTGCAGCACATTCTGCTCTTCACATCAGCTCTATGGCTGCAGCTCAGGGAGCAGCTCAGGGAATCCTTCAGGGTGGAAAAAGCTCTTAAGAATATCAGGCACAACCTTCAAGTTGGATGGAGCTTGGAGCAACGTTCCAGTGGAAGGAGACCCAGCCCATGGTGGAGTTTTGGAACTGGATGTTCTTTAAGGTCCCGTCCAACCCATTCTGTGATTCCATGATGACCCCAGTGCCACCACCATGTTCTTCATTAAACCAAGTCCTCAAGTGCCACATCCACATGTTCTTTGAACACTTCCAGGTGACTCCACCACGTCCCTGGGCGGCCTTTCTGTGAAAAAAATATTCTTCCTCTCTAATCTAAACATCCCCTGGTGCAGCTTGAGGCCATTCCCTCCATGGAAACCAGCACCCAGAGATGGTCAGAGTGGTTCCCATGAGAACTCAGCCAGCTGAATCCAGAGAAATGTTGTTAAACACTCTCAGGGGTGTCCACAACAATTTCTGATGCAAAGCTTTCTTTCCCATTTCATAACATTTATGTTAGAGCAGCAGAAATTGGTTCACTGGAGACCCTGAAGCTCTGGGAAATGAAGAGTTTTTCTCAGTGGCTCTTGCAAAACTTTCCTTGAAGATTGAGCTCACAGGAGTTCAGACTCTCATTCACTTTGTGGCTAAACATAAAACACATTTCTCTGCATTTTTAACATCTAAACATCTATCAAATATAATCTATGTTTGCTTCCAGACCTTCCCATTTTATCTTGTTATTTATTGTGTTTACTGAGGGCATTTCAGGGAGAGACCAAACCAGAATTTCATTCTGGAGGGTGTTGTGGGAACTCTGTTTCAGTTCTGAGGAGTTTAGAGTTGGAGTGCCCTGATTTCAGTGGGAAGCTTTGCTGGAGTGTTTGCACCTCCAGGAAGTGTCCTTGGCACTCTCTTTGGAGAGAGGGGCATTGGCTCTGGAGGGAAGGAGGAGATCCCCAGATCCCTGTTCCTTCATCCAGTGTTTCTGTCCTAAGCAGGATGGTAAAGAACATTCATGGATCTCGGAAGCAGTAAATTAATGCCAACCTTCTCTTTCAAACCTGCTGCAATGGAAAATTGCACGTCACTAAGAGGTCTTCAATAAACATTTAATCATATAATCTAATACATTAATATTCTATGTGCCCTGGGGATCCAGGTGTGAATCACAAACATATGCAATAAACATTTATACTCCAACAAGCTTCTAGAATATTAGGAAATTACTGAAAATAGTAAGAAGGGTTTTTTGTGAAATAGTTTGGTTCCAGCTTGAAGCAGGCGCCTTCCAATTACTGGCTCTGTGTTTGGAGGTGACAGTCTCTCTGCTGGGAGGTTTTTGATTCTGGCAGTGATGAGACACAGACTCTGAGTGGAAATCATGGGATGGTGGGTGCTCCTCCAGGGAGAAGGATCTCAAAGAGCCTGTGACACTCCTTGCCCATTTTACATCTCATATTTCCCCAGAGTTCTATATGATCTATGTGCAAACAGCACAAAAATGTGGTGAAAACTTAGAATATCAGCCTTTAAAATACCCAGCCCATGAGCTGAGCTGCTTCTGGGGTTCACTCAGGACAAAACTGTCCTCTGCAGTTGGCAGGGAGGGGGTGAAGCTTCCAGCACTGAAGCAACAGAGCTGCACATATTGTGGAACCCTTGCTTTGCATCTTTCTGCCAACTTTTGAGGCCTTGATGAAGGCTAATGGTGAAGTTTCAAAGCTGAGGGGAAAAAAATCCCCCAGCCTTTTTGTGATGTCAGAGGAAGAAGGAAGGCAGCTTGAAATGAAGGGCTGCTCTTGGGCTCTAATCTTGTAGACACCTACTTAACTGTAAGCCAATTAAATCAATGGACTACTTAACCTTTGCCTACAGGAGAAAGGATTTGCCAGCACAGTTTATATTAGTGCCCCAAACAAAATAAGCAATCCTCCAAAAAGCACTCTTCTTTCAGCAAAACTCTATCTGCCCTCGGTGTCACGAGTATAAAACTATGGCCAGAGACTTGAAGGAAATTTTCCTTCCAGTGACACCAGAAACTCCTTTCTGTCAGAGCCAGTCCCAAGGCTCCGAAACGAGCCCCAGGCAGAGCACTTGCAGGATGGAGGCTGGATATGCCAGAGGCAGCTGCTTGAGCCCCCTTTGCTGGTGGCTTTAATAAATCCATGGGCATGTTTAAGGAGCCTGGGGGGCACAGAGGGCTCTGCCCTGCCCACATCCCCCCCAGGCCCCTCTGCTTTGGTGCTGGGCTGTGGAATGTCTCCCAGAGGTGCCTATTCCCCCAGTACCAGAGAGGCCAAAGGGGAGGGCAGGGGAGAGGAGGAGAGCCCAAAGGCCCCTCTGGCTGTTTGCCTTTGCCAGTCTGGTGGTGCCCCGGGGTGCCCTGGGGCGTGGGGGGGTGCTGTGGTGCTGCAGAGCTGGGCAGAGGGAGGCTTTGCGTGCTGAGTTTAATGAAAGCCAGGAGTGCCCGGCCCCAGCGCCAGTCCCGTAACACGTTACATCATTTGTCACTGGACACGTCGGGGCTGTGGCACTGGAACCCTTTAAAAGCCAGGCTGGGAGGGGAGCGGAGACAGCCACAGCCTCGGCAGGGGAGAGACACAGCGCCACTTCCAAATGTTTTCATGGCCAATATTTACATTTGGAGCATTTAAACGTAAAAAGAGAAAAGAAAGCCTACACTTAACATCTTCCCAGATGTTAACAACATCTGTCTAGATGTCAGCCAGAGGATCTGACATTTTATGGGGGAAAGGGGGGTGGTATTTCAGTATTTCTCTTTTTATTTTTCTTTTTTTCCCCCTAGATTAATTGTCCTGCACGTTGGTCCCATCACTCTTTGCTTTGGGCCATATGGCCATATGCCATTAACCCTGGAGACCAACAGCCCAGGAAAGTGGAACCATATGTTTGAGCAAAGATAAACAGTAAATAGGGCCATATGCAACAGGGTTGGTTTGGGAGGATGGGGCTGGTGTGTTAAAATGAGCACAAATACATTTTGGTGGCAAAGCACATGGACTAACATGTCCTGGTGTGCAGAACCAGCAGCTCCATGGCCCTCTGAAAAAGCAGCTCCTGGGTCTAGGCCTGGGTCCCAGCTCTGCCCCGAGGAAGGGAGGGAGCTGCTCGTTCATTGCCATGTTGAAATGATGCTGAATCCTTCAGTCCAGGACAAATTCCCCATCTTTCACCACAGGGTCACTGAGCCACCACCGGCTGCAGCAGCCTCTGTCCATCTCTCCTTCGTGCAGCTTGATCTCTGGAAGCTAATTCCTCTAAATATCTTATTTCCTGCCAATTTAATGTGACAAAAAGAGGTGTGTTTTTCCTCTGTGCCGGTTCTTTTTTGGCTGTCATCATTTTGAGCCAAATGAGAGATTTCCTTTTAGTTCAAGGATACTGTGGCAGCTCTTTCAGAGGAGAGTAATTCCACAGGACATCAAGGGCCAGGGAGTCAGTAGTTGTTCATCTGTCTCTCCCCCAACCAAGTCACCCTGACACCTCAGTGTATGGAAGGGAAAATGGGAAATTATGCCTAGACTCACGGCTGAAGAGACAGCCTGAATTATTTCTGCCTTGCCAGGTGCCATTCTTATTTTCTGTGTGTTTGGCAGTGAAGTCTGAGCCCTCATTTCCAGACAAGGGCAGTGTTCCTGCATTTTGCTTTGGCTCAGCAGCAGCACAGAAAGCCAGTGGGATAATAAGTGGATTCATGTGCCAGTGAGATAATGTTATAGCAAAACATCCACTTGCTTGGATTATTTATCGTCAAACAGTAACAACAACAGCTGTAGAGAAGGAGATGGTGATGCAGCACTGGGAAGAATTGGAGCTGAATTTCTGCCTTACAGATTCACCCTCATCCCTTTGAACTCAGCATTACTGAATTTATCTAGTGAAGGAAGAACATTTGCAGCCCCAAATATTCACCTCCTTTCCAGGCAGGAGCCCAAGAACTGCCCTGAGGTCTCTGTTCAGAGCAGGACTTTGGGAGGATGAGCTGCTGCCTGGCTGAGAGCAGTGTCAGCCTGAGCTGCATCACACATTCCTGAGGGCTCAGCACAGGCATCCCATGGGCAGGTCCCCACAGCAGCCCCTCTCCCAAATCCTGCTTTGGCTTTGTTTGTTGTCTTTCCATAGGGCAGATCAGCTCAGCCCAGGACACCAGGGCTCTGCAGGAACACCTACAGGGTTTGCTTGGCTGAGCAGCCCCATGAGGAATAACCAGCACATGCAGCACACAGCCCAGGGCTCCCAACCTGCTGAGCTGCTAAAACAAGAGCACTTCTCTGCAATATCTGAGTGTACAACACACACCATCACCTTTCTAATCCTGTCTGACCCCTGAAGGTCAGCACTGCCTGGGCTGTGGGGTCTGACCAACTCAGCCTATTCCAGGCAGCCCTTGCTTGTTTTATTTACTGCCCTGGGATGGGATTGCTCTGCTGCCTTGCTGATCCAGGGCAAACAAGAAAGATCTGCCAACAGATCTGTTACGGAAAAATCGAGATGCACAAGGCTAGTTCTGATGCAGGTGTAACCTCAGGCAAGGTGAGGAGTCCCTTGTCCCGTGCTTGGAGGGCATAAGAGGTCCCTGTGCCCACTGCTGTCCTGTCAGTCTGGCTGCTCTGTGGATGCAGGGCTGGCTGGGATCCTCCTGCAGCTACTCTGCTCTCTGGGGGAAGCCAAGCCACACTGATTCCTTTTCTTTGGATGTTTATGTTCCAGCAGGGCAGAGAGATTCACCCTCATTGTGGATGTGCCCCTCAGCCCCAGTTTCCCCACCTTTGCTGCTGTGCCCAGCCTGGCCAAGGCTGTGCTGTCCCACCTGGAGAGAAATCCCACACCTGGGAAGCAGAGGGAATCTGGGCTTATCAGATTTCTCTGGGCATTCTGAGCTATCTCTGCCGACTTTGCTGGGCTGCTACTTCTTCTCCTATCCCAGCCAACGTGATCATATTTAACATGCATTCTTCACACATGATCTTATTACAATTCCAGTGCTCTTGTTTTTGCTTATTCAGGCTGACCTTAGGCATCTCCTGCCATCCTCTGCCATGGTCAAGACCTCCCAGCTTGTTGCCTGGTGGCCCCCAAAGGAAGGTGTGAAGATTAACAGCCCAGAGGATGTATTTAATGAATGGCAACAAGGGATTAGTGACACAGTGTCACCTTTCATGGCCTCTTTAAGCAGGCGAGCTGACACCCGTTTATTTTTGTTTGCACTGTTGAGTAAACTCTGGAAACGGGCTGGATTTACAGTCTCTGCTCCCCAGCGAGGAACCTCCTCCTGTCCACCAGCCCTGCCCTGGGGAGATGCTAAAATGAGGAATCTCTCTCCCACCTCTCTGCCAGGGGAATCCTGGGCCTGACAGTGCCATGGCCTTCTCCTCCCTGCTGAAGATGCAGGGGGAAAGGGTTTTTGGAGGTGTGATTGGCAGCTCAGGTCTCCAGCTCTCCATGGCCATCAAAAGCCTCCGTTGGGGAGGGGAGGTTGAAGCTGGAGAGAGCGTTTTGGAGTCCATGCACAGGAGTAATCTCTGTTACTGACAATGAATAAATACATTTTGTAGTGGTGGGGAAACGCGAGTTTAGCTTCTGTGGCAGCTTTTGTGGCAAGTGTTGCAATTATATCTGAAACACGAAGCAAGAATTAATATCTCTAAATAAAAGGCCAATCCAAAGGCTTTGATTTCTCTCCAGTTCAGGGAGTGTCCTGAGATTGTATCTTCCCTGTGTCAAGGACAGAGGCTGATGTTTCCTTTGCATAGACAAGAAAACAAACAGCTTAAAATCCTGAGCAGTAGCTCAGAGAAATGCTTGTCTGATTTAGCCTTGATGCATTTGCAAATGTATTTAAATTGTGCTCCTGAGCTCAGTGGATTATTTGCATCCTGGAATTCGTGCTAATGAATAGTTTGTGGTACGGTGGAGACCTGAAAGAAAAGCAAACAAGAAAAATGCTTTTAAAGATGATTATCTATTTGTATGTATTTTATGCAAAATGGATCACAGATGGAGACATTAAAACCCCAACAGCTCCTGGCCATGGAAATCCTTGGCAGAGGGAGCTGTGCCTGGCTCAGGGCTGGGTCTGAAGCAACAGGTCCAGGCTGAAGATGCACCAACCTGTCATCGAGGGGTCCCGAATCAGGGCAGGGTGGGAGCTGCAGGTTGGGACTGAGGTTTGGCAGCAGAGACCTTGGGAGATGCACATCAGCCAAGCGCAGAGCAGGAGAGGTGGAGAAAGCTGCTCCAGGACTTTGGCTCAGGGCAATGCAATCTGCTCCATTGTCTTACAAATTAATTTCCCCTTCACTTCACAGCTTTTTATCTTTTTTTTTCTCTTATTATTTTAATCACGCTTGCTATTATTTTTAAAGCAATTCAAACATCGAAACAAGACCCAAGGAAACACCCACTGCATTCCTGGGATGATCTGTCTGTGCTCCCTGCATTCCACCCCAGGCCCAGAGGTGGGAGGCAGCCTTGTGCCAACACCACCACACTCCATTCCCACAGGGGAAAAAACCATGGGCAAAGCAGGAGGATCCAACCCAACTGCTTCCAAGGAACACAAGGGCTGGAAAGAAGTCCCCCAGGGCCTTTTTCCAAGTGCTGCTTCAACTGAGAGTGCACAAAATGCCTTCCACTAACCAGGACAAACCTATCTTTTCAAAAAAAGAGCCAATTAACATTGCAGAGTGTCCGCACCCAGATTCCTGCCGGCTGGCATTTCTGTGCCTGGGATGCTGCGTGTCTTTGCCGCCGGATTCCTGAGGCTTAACACCTTAATTCCTGAAACGAGCCCCAGTCCTAATTCCTGATTTTAGGAAAACAACATTCCTGCCATTGAATGAAAACATTTGTACACAGTTCATAAACCATCTTCCTGAGGGGTGGGAGGGGAGGGGGCTGGAGAGGGAAGCCTGGGAGTGCATAGAAGTGCATTGTCCGTGGGTCCTGCCGCCGGCTGTCCATCCAGCTGCTGCTTGGGAAGTGCTCTGCTCAAACACTGCAGTCCCTGCTGGACAGGCCCATGACCAAAACACAGCACTAACACCAATAAACACCTTGGGGCGAAGTTTCTGGATCAATTCTTTCATTTCTCTCCATCAGTAACGGGCCCAGGTTGAAAGTCTGCCTCTGGTCACCATGGGCTGGGTGGGACAGTCCTGGAGTTCTGGGCTGGGTGGGACAGTATTGGAGTTCTGGGCTGGGTGGGACAGTCCTGGACTTCTGGGCTGGGTCTGGCACCACACCTTCATTGGGAACGGTGAGGAGGGAGGATGCTGGCACAAACCAAAATCATGGAATGGTTTGGGTTGAAGGGACCTTACAGCTCATGCCATTCCATATCCCTGCCATGGGCAGGGACACCTTCCACTATCTCAGGTTGCTCCAAGCCCTATCCAGCCTGGCCTTGGACACTCCCAGGGATGGGGCAGCCACAGCTTCTCTGGCCAACCTAAATTTCTTCCTAAAATCTAATCTAAACCCTCTCTTTTAGTTTAGAACCACTGCCCCTTAAAACTAGCTGGGAGATGGTGGAGTCTCCAGCACGTGGTGTCCCAGCTGCAGGGTTTGCTCTGTTTGCAGATTTGCTCAAGAAGAAGTTCTTGGGTGAAATCCTTTGGCCTGTTTTCCACAGGAGCTTTGCCTTAGGGGGCTTGGGTGGTTCCTCCTGCCTCTTCCCTCTCTGTCCTGGGAAAATGTAGGTGGGCAGCAAATGATAATGTTCCTACCAGCTTCTAGCTTGGCATTGTGCTCTTCTTCCCTGCTGAGCTGAGCATCCTTGTCTCTCATCCTTGGAAGCTCAGAATCCGCTCACATCCTGCCAGGAATCTCATCCCAGGAGTTCCCTCCTCACAAAGAGCCCTCTGCCCCCACGGGCTCTGTGAGAGCAGCGAGAGCTGACAGAGACCTGGCAAAGAGCAAGCAAAGGACAACAAGGGACCTCCAGTGGGTTTGAAAATATCTATCTTTTTCTGAGCACACATTGCCTGTCAAACTACAGGATCCAGTCAATACAGTGAAATTACAGTAGTGGGGGAAAAAATTTGAAAAAAAAAAGAAAAAAAAAGGGAAAAATTTGATTCCGAATTGGAGGGATTAATGGTCAAAAGAATGTTCTTCTGGGAGTAATCTAAGTGTTATATTTACATTTGGCTTGGAATTATTTGCAGTGAGGAATTTCAAATGCAAATATTTTAAAAGCGTAACATGTAGAGAGACACTGTGGGCACTTCTGTTTCTCTAAAAAAAAATAAAATGGAGAAAAAAATGGTTTTCTTGACTATTTTTTATTGGAATCTTAATGAGACCATAATTACAGCAGGGAAAAAAGGAAAAAATGTAGCTCTTAAAGGTTTGCTGTTAGTGTACATACGGGCCTTGGACTCAAAAATGAAAAAAACTCTATATTTTTTAAAACTATTTATTTTCCAAAGTGGTGCATGGGAGGGAGAAAAATGACTTAGCTAAGTAAGTCTTGTCCATTTATGTGCTTAGTCTGTATTTTCTTTCTCTAAAAAAATATATATGAATAAATGTTGAGAGTAGGCCCATTCTGTTTGTCTTGGCTCCCTCCTTTATCTTGTTTTATTGTGTTACCCTTCCAAAGGTGCTTTGGGAACTGCAGACTCTTCTGGAGCTCTTCTGGGCGACAGGAAAGGGAACATGTGGTGTCTTCTGGTTATTCTCTGTGTTTCACAGAATCATGGGGTGGTTTGGGCGGGAAGGGACACTAAAGATCACCCAGTGCCACCCCTGCCATGGGCAGGGACACCTCCCACCAGCCCAGGGTGCTCCAAGCCCTGTCCAACCTGGCCTTGGACACTGCCAGGGATGGGGCAGCCACAGCTTCTCTGGGCACCTGTGCCAGGGCCTGCCCACCCTCCAAGGGAAGGATTTCTTCCTAAAATCTGATCTATGGAGGCCAGCCCTGAGCTGGAATCAGCAGCAGGATCACCACAGGCACAAATGTTTCATATCACACAGATCCTTTTGAGGTCACCTCCTGTCTCTGTGTCTTTCTATATTCCCTGGGTTGATCTGCAGCTCACTGAGCTGAGGGTGTCCCTCCCCTCCATGCATGAGCACAATTTTAAATCACTTCTCATGGGCAGGGTTTGATGCCTGTCATTCTTCCATGGGATATTTGAAGATCTCCAGCAATTTTCCCTCTTTTTATTCACTTTTATTAGTCTTTTATTCATTTTCTTTGCTTTTAATTTTGCACACATTTTTTCGCATCTTTCTTTCATGTTCCTCCACCTGTATTTCTCTTGCTCCACTCTCACAGACAGAGCAAACATGTTAAAATAAAGTCCCTTTTTTTTTTCCAAGGAAGAAAATGTCCCTTTAATATCCCACATGCCCATCAAAGCTGATGGAGAGGCAGAGCATGACAGGAGCATTCTGTGATTCAAACCTTCTGGGTACTGGCAGGAGAATAAATCTTGTGTCTGACATAAGAGGACATCAGGAACCAGGGAAACTAACCTGAAGCTTTTGGAAAGGGTCCACTTTGCTGTCAGTCAGGAGGAGATAAACTTTACATGAAATAGGACCTTCCAGAGTCATTAGTTCCCCACTTGTGCCAGAGGTGCTGACGGGCTGGAGGAGCCAAAGGGAACAGAAAACAAACAGGAATGGCAAAGTGGCTCTGGAGAAAGGGCCCATTACAAACGTGGGAATGCTCCCTGGTCTCCAAAAGACTCAGTACAAATAGGATTGATCCACAGGAAAGCTGGGCTGCCTGGAAATCCCAGAACCAAGGAGATTAGATCATCCACAGGCAGATGGATGTAGCTCTGAGCAAAGGGAAACACATCCAGTGCCAGTTGCTCGGTAATCTGCTTAAGCGGGGAGAGCTGTTGCTGAAGGGAAAGAGGAGAAAGAAGAAGGGGGACTGTGTGGAAAGGACGTGGAGTGGTGGCATTGCTGTATCAGGTGTACATTTGGTGTATATTAAACAGAGCCCCAACACTTCCCTCCTCCCAATTCTTTGCTCACACAAAATGTTCCTTAAACCCCTGTCCTCAATCCTTGCTGCCCTGGAAGGTGCTCAGCTGGCTCTGTGTGCTGGACACTGGACAGAGTCTGCATGTGGAATCTGTCATTCCTCCAGCAGGGAAAGACTCCCTCCCACAGCCCGTGATCCTCACCCAGGCTTGGGGGAGCTAGTCCCCACCCAGCAGAGGGGATGGAACTGCACAGCCAGTGCATGGAATAACAGCCTGGACAGAGGAGCTGCTGGGGAGGCACTTGCAGAGGGCAGGGGAAGGATGGCTGGGGAAGTTCCACTGATCTGCACCAGGTTCTGGCCCCAGATATTTCCCTTTGTTAGAAATAACAAGCAGTAGTTAAAGGGTGACACAAAGGGCTCCTTAATCCTCTCAGCGTTCACCCCATCCTGCCTGGATTCATTTGCTCCCTCCTTTCTCCTGATAACCACTCCAGGCACAAGGCTTTGTAACACAGTCTATAAACTTCCACCAGTGGAGCTCTGCCAGTGCCAACCAATGACCCAGCAGGCAGCGAGCGAGTGTGTCTGTGCTGACTCAGTGATCCAAGTCTGCTTTTAATTTCCTTTCTCTAGTTTTCCTTCATCCTGCAAGAAATAACTGTGAAGTAAATCAAATGGCCTATCTCCACGGGCTGCCCTGGGCTTGGCACAGCCTGAGCAGGGGGAGAGGCTGCCAACCATGTGGCTGCCTGACAAAGTGGGTTCTGTGAGCACAGAGGAACTCTCTGCAGCAGCAATGAGCTGTGGGAGCCACAGGGCTGTGCCTGCTGCCTCTGCCACACCAGGGCTGTGCCTGCTGCCACTGCCACACCAGGGCTGTGCCTGCTGCCACTGCCACACCAGGGCTGTGCCTGCTGCCACTGCCACACCAGGGCTGTGCCTGCTGCCACTGCCACACCAGGGCTGTGCCTGCTGCCACTGCCACACCAGGGCTGTGCCTGCTGCCATTGCCACCACAGCAGGGACCAAAGGCTGCTCCTCTCTGCAGCCAGCCTCAGGAATCAGGGACACCCATGGAAAGTTGTGGAGGGAAAAAAAAAAGAGATTGAGGTGTTAGGAGAGGGCTAATTCTGTGTTTAGGAAAGGTTTTTATATCATCTTCATCCTCGCCCATGGAGGGGAAGGAGAAGGGATCACAGGATCACTAAATATGCTGAGTTGGAAGGGACCCACAAGGACCATCCAGTCCAACCCTTGGCCCTGCTCAGGACCATCCCCAAGAGTCACACTCTGTGCCTGAGACATGGAGAAGCAGCCTCAGGTTGTGTGTGGCACAAGGTGAGGTGGTTTGCCAGGGAGTTCTCACCCCCAGGCTGAGGTTTTGGGCACTGTGTGCCACGTGTGAAGTGGGAGCCCCACGTGCCTGTGCTGGGGGCCCTTAGAGGGGCAGGGGGGGTGCTGTGGGGATGCACTGATGGATGATCTCAAGTGGAAAGAAGAGGATGATGAATTGTTTGAATGATCCCCAGGGTTATGAGGAAGAGGAGTGGAGAAGGGGCTGCTTTGCCTCTCTCTGCTTGGGTTTGCTCTGTGATCCTCAAAACAAGCTCTCCCAGTGTAGTATCTCCCCAAGCCATAATATCTTTCTAATAATTTAATTTATTACCCTGTTTGTTTCCATTTACGGTTTGACAGACCAGCTGGCAATTAGGCTCTAATTATGCTGTTATGCAAAGTAGCTCCATTTATTTTTATAACATCGGCTGCAGCATAAGCTCTATTTGTTTTTAATTGTGAAATCAGCCATGGCAACACCCCATAATGATCCGTGTGTCACAGCTGGGAATGCTGCTCAGCTTGGCCCAGCAAGGTGCAAAGAGCTGGAGAGGTTACAGCCCTGGGATTCTCTGTCAGCATCCAGTCTCCTCCAGACACTCAGCATTCACCCTGGGTCCAGCCCAGCCTCTTGGTATTGCCACTTGTCCTCCTTTTCCCTTTATAATTTCTCACCAGAGGAAAGCAAAGGGTGACATTCCACACCAGCACAAGGCTCCACCAGTTCCCTTTGGGGTGGCTCACTGGGGTGCGACCCCAGGGAATGGCTGGAGCTGTGCCAGGGCAGGGGCAGGTTGGATCTCAGGAGAAGGGTCTTCCCCCAGAGGGTGGTGGGCACTGACCAGACTCCCCAGGGCAGTGGGCACAGCCCCAAGGCTGCCAGAGCTCCAGGAGGGTTTGGACAACACTCCGAGGGACAGGGTGGGATTGCTGGGGTATCTGCGTATGGCCAAGAGTTGGACTCCATGATCCTTGTAGGTCTTTACAACTCAGGATAATCTTCTATTCTAATCTCTCTCTCTAATAGCTTTAATATTTCTCCTTTTTTTTTTTAAATGATTCAAAGTGGGGGGGTTGCCCCTGCTTCCAGAAACTGAGTGTGACATTCCCTCAGGTCTCCAGCTGTAGGTGGCTGTTGCCATCCCAGCTCTGCCCTTGCCAGAACCCTCTCACATGTGGGAGGACACAGCTCAGGCACAGGAGTTTCAGGGAGAGGGTGTGACTTGCAGTGGCTCCAAATGTTTAGATCTGCACTGGCCAGAAGCCTTTGGCTCTGCAAAACAAGAATCATAATAAATGACAAGACTAAGGGGGTTGCAAGGAGCAGGGGGAGCCAGCAGAGCCCTGCTCTCCCCAGCTGTGCTCAGCCAGTGGCTCCGTCACAGAGAGGTGGTTTATCTTCCCAGGCAGGGCCCAACGGACATGAGTTCAGCTCTTGGCGTGGCCATGGCCCTGCTGAGGGATCTCAGCCCCTTCCTGAGTGGGCTGCTCTTGAGATCTGCTGCTGCAGGGCAAGGATGTGGCCCTCCCCTCTCCCATCCCTTTCCTGGCGCAAACGCCGTGTCCTGGAAGCATCTGCAGGGTCTGCCTTTGGGTTTGGAGGGAAGTTGGTGCTGCAGGTGCCTGGGATTTTAGGCACTGGGATTTTAGGAAGTGGGGTGGTTTTTTCCTGCTCCAGAGTAGGTAATAATTAAATCAAATCTGGCTTAAAATACAGCTACTTTTGAGCCACTGTTGCCTCTTCCCAAGGTCTGGATGCCAAACAACAATAGCAGGAGAAATGACTCCAGGATTGTTATTTTTATCTTGTTCACTGGGAAACTGATACATGAAGGTTGACTTGTTCCCTCTATCTGAGCACTGATGGAAACAGTGTCCTGCTCCTCCTCCCCACTGCTCTATTTGTGAACAAAAAAGGGTAGAGGAAGAAAAAGCAGTTTCCAAGAGCACCAAGTCAAATGAAAATAACCATTTCATGAAAAAAAAATTAAATATTTTTTTCAGAATGGGTTTTTAAAGGAAATCAAAGCCTTTCAAGTTCAGCTTCAGTGCTGGTTGCATGTCCTGGTGCTGTGTTTTTGTTTGCCTGCTCAGAAGGAGCCTGTCAATCCCTCCTGGAAATAACTGGAGACGTGTGTGAATTAACACACACGCACACAAAAATGCAGACAGCAAGAAGAAGTCATTCCACAGTCTAGCCTTGTTAAAGAATACAGGCACTCTCCAGCAGCAAACCTTCCCCCCTCAGCCTCTCCAGCCAGAGGAATTTCTTTCACCTCCTCAGAAGCTGCTTATTAAAGCTGGGCTGGTGCCGGTTCCCAGGTATTAGAACAGCAGCAAAGCTTAACTAATCTATATTTTTACTGCAGTAATTAAACTGTGCACTTGCTAGTAAAAAGGTAACACTTTAAATTAAGGCCCCATTTCTAAATGCTGTATTAATATTTATGAAATGATTACTGCATACAGCCACATTCTTGAAGGACTTATTAGAATGTGTGTTATAAAACTGAATTGTAATAAACCCTTAATGGCTCTGCTCTGGTGAGCTGCAAGTTTTTCAACCTACGAGGGGTGTCTTCTTAAAATGAGAGGAAAACTCTCTTCCCCCCACTCTAAACCCCCCAAAAGTTTTATCTCTCTGTGACTGTTGGTCCTGGCCCAAGTCCTTCAGCTCAACCATCGACAGATAAGGTGGGATTTCATTCCTGGGGTGTCTCTCATGCTCTCCAGGCACTTTGGAAAGGTCTGGAGCCTTCTGTGAAATCACAGGGATCAAATGACCTCCTAAATCATGTCTGCCATCCCACACACATACCTGGGCTACCTCAGGGCTCCCAGAGAGCCACAGCCATCGATGTTTTGGCAACTAAATCCTGCCCTCAGCATCTAGACCGAGTTGGGTGAGAAGGCTCCTTCCCTAAGGAGAATTTATCCCTCTCTCCAAGGCATTTCGCCATCTGTTTGGAAACTCCACGTGTTCTGGAGCTTCACTGGGTCTGGAGCTTCAGGGAGCACTTGCAGAGGGAGAAGGGTGAGGTCACTCCCCAGAAAAATCCGACTCTCATCACCTCATCATGAAGCAGATGCAGAAGAGAGCGATGGGGAAAAGACTCAAATACTTTATTTTCTCCCTGAAGGAACGCACCACTGTGCCAAGGCACTGGTTTTTAAGCTTCTTTTAGGTAAGCTGGAGATCCAACTCTTCAACTCTTTCACCCTGAGCTGTTCTTTTCAACTTGCAACTTTTGCTCTGGAATAAAACATGTTTGGATATTCCATGCAAATTCTGTACCCAAGGTGAGGATTTGGAGCAAAACTTTTGCCTTTTGTTGCTCTTTTATTTCTCTCTTTTTGGCAGTTACAGCAGTTTGTGATGCATTTTGATCCTGGTATTCCTCCCTCCTGCCTTCCCTTCTACTCCACCTTCCTGGAAGGGCACACGGGAGGTCCCAAACGTGCAAAAACTGAATGTCTATAAAATACTTTGCATCATGAATAGCTCAGTGTAAGTCAGTGGGACTTCTCCTGCATAAAAATATTCCCATGCAGAAGTGTTTGACAGTTTTAGCATAAGTGATTAACCTCTTTTAATTAAAGCCTGGAAAAAAAAATCAGTACAGCTTACAGGGAACGTAAAAACTGGGCTAAACTCAGGGAGAAAAAAGCCATTTCCATGAAGTAGCCTCCTTGAAAAAAGGCAACCTCCACCCCAAACATGGGACATCCTGAAGGGCCAAAATGCAAAGAGTTTGTGCTCAAACTGACCTAGCCTAAAGCTCAGACTTTGTGCTGCAGTAACATAGCAACGTTTGTTATGTAGAGTAACAGAATTCCAAATGACACAATAAAAAAAGAATTATCTGTGATTAGAACTAAACTATTGAAATGTCTCCAGCTGGAGCCAAAATTTGGAAGGGAGGGGGGAAGAGGAGTTTATTATTTCAGTAGCTGCAGTGAAAATCCCCTCTGGGTGCTCTGCAAACCACCCTCTGCTCTTTGAAACCATCCCCCTCATTGACATGGTAATGGTCTTTGTTGAATTCAAAGACGATTACATCAGAAATGTGTGGCCTCTTGTGGCTTTTCCAAGGCTTATAAAGCACACAAATTATATGAAAATATTGGGTTGAAAAATTAGTAAGCCATAGGAGTTTGTGTTGTTTTAGCCATGCTTTACTGCAGGGAAGGAAAACTGTGGCTCCTCCAGACCTTTGCCCAGTCTTTCAAAGCTACTTTCTTTATTATTTTTCTTTTCTGGTGGGCTCACTTCGGATATACAGCCTGTATTTTTAAAGGACTTTCATGCTGGAGCAGACTTTTCAACATGCACTGGATAAAGAGCAGTTCTCTGAGTTGCTCCAGCTCAGTTTCTCTGCTATGACCAAGGAGAAAGTTCTGCCCCAAAACATTTAGTGGAACGAACCCTCCAGAGACATTTCTGGCTTTGTGGATTTTTGCATCCAGAATGCAACTGTGCATGTGGGGTGGGAAATCATTGTTGGGAATTATTTTTTTACATTTTCTTTAATTTGAGGTCCGTAGATTCAGTAGCACCACCTCCAGAATGCAACATATGTGAGATGGGCAAAGCACAGGTCCCTTCCAGCCCCTCTGACTCCAACCTAAATCACAGCACACCATCAGTAATAAAATATTGGACGTTTATAAGGTGATAGAGCCATTGTAACTGCTGGCAAAGGCCTATTGTAGCCACCAGCTCTCCTTCCACTGGGCTTTCTCCAGGACTCCCCTTCTAAGAATCTGCCTGATTGAACAATCACTGCTAATTATGCAGTTCTCCAGGATGCCATCGTGCTGCTCCCAGGGCAGCTTCCAGGAAGGGCTGATCCAACAGTGCTGGTCCAGGTTATTGGCACAGTTCATCAGGAGTCAGTGAAGGAGCTCCAGCACAAGTTCTGCCTCCCAGGATGTTCCAGTGTGAGCAGGCAAGTTGTCCACAGCACAGTAAACAATGCCTGTGAAGAGGAAGGGCTGGGAGTTAAATGCATTTATCCTGTCTGTTTGGAGTTCTGGGAGGGTCCAAGTTCCAGTGCTGATTGCAGTGTGAAGGGGCAGACACATTTAGGAGTGGGATGGTTTGTTTTCCAGCCCTTTGGGTGGCTCTGAGGGCAGCAGAGACAGAGGGGAGCTGCTTTTTCCCTCCGTGGCTGCCTGGCACTGCTGCACGAGCCTACACACACATGATTAATTGCCCCGTCACTCAAACAGCTCTTTTTATTCTGGCCACTCACAATATTATTATTATGAGCTACTGTTTTTCCAAAGCCAATTATTGTAGGATTAAAACGCAGCATCTGCTCTTGTATGTGTGTAGATGCATAAATAAAGAACCTGTAATCAAATAAAAGAAATACATTGGATTTTCTCTTTTCTTTTTTTTCCCCCTCTCCCCTTCCAGCCTTTCACATCCACCTATAAAAGCCCTTGAAGGAAAAGACTTGGACTTGAAAAAGCAATGGGAGAAAAGTTTGTAAGGGGAAAAATCAGTGGGACCCTGTAGAACAAACATGTGTAAAGGCTTTGTTTCAAAGTGGATGAATGCAAAAGCCTGTTGGGGAAAATTTTTAGGCTTTGCCTATTTTTAAAGGGCTGAGGATCAGGAGTAAAGTGAGAAAACAATTCTCTGTAGGAAGCTGTAGCAGACTAAATGGAGCTTGTTGTTGTTGGCAGAGGCCTTGATGCTGAGGGCAGCAGCATCGTTCCTGAGGCTGGAGGCAGCGGAGGTTTAAATAAATAAGGAGCGATCCATGAACCAAGATAAAATGGGATCTGGCTGTGCAGGGTCCTCCCGTTCTCCAGAGCAGGGAGGGTTGGCAGGGTGTGAGGAAAAGGAGATGAATGAGGGTTATCAGATAGGAGGGAGAAAGGAGAGTTATTTCTCCTGGTCAGGGCATTATGAATTAGGCACAGTCTTGGTGAGGAATAAGGACTTTATCTGTCCATCTCCTGCCTGGAGGCACATGCACACATTGCCCAAGGAGGGAATTGGGGAATGCCAAAATCAGGAAGCCCTGGGCTCTGCTCAGAGCCCCACTCCACAGCTCCCCTTGCTGAGGGACACCTCCCCATTTGGTCCCAGTGCTTTAGGCTGGGGACAAACCCCAAAGTCCCTTCTCTGTGGCCTTGCTCAGTAGCAAACCCACATAAAGCTGCTGGGGATTATTGCTGGCTGAGGCCAGAATTAGCACAGGATTTGGCCCAGCATCTCACATGCAGCTCAGGAATATTAGGAACAATAAAAAGCCTCATTAAATACTTACAAAACCAGTAGCCTGCAAGACTGTGCACAAAGTCAGGTCTTGCCTTGCAATCTGCCCTGGAAGGATTTGAAAAACACATCCCCTAAACCCACCCCTCACCCAGCAGAGGCTGGAGGTGTCAAGGCCAGCAGATAAGAGCTCGCCCTGCAGGGTAATGAATCACAGAATCACAACCAAACCTTGCAAAGAAACATTTCTGCAGAGTCTCTGGGCTGGATTATCCTCCCACTCCCAGGCAAAACTCCTGGGAATGCTGCTGTGGACACAATTCCAGCAGAAGGGACAGCAAAGCCAGGAAGGGCAGGAACAACCTGCTGCTGCTCTGGGATGAAAATGCTGCAGCAGTTCAACGTGGAGAGAATTTCCCTGGCATCACAGTTTTCCCTATTCTTAAGGCAAATATTGGCTCTTGGTTAAGTGTCTGATTTGTAGAGGTGGAGGTTAAGGAGAAAAATAAATGGGTTTGATGCATCAGCTTTGGATTTCATTTGGATGAGGTTTTGCATCCATTTGGCATTTAGAAATTAAAAATATGCCTCTGCATTTTCAGATTGGGGAACATCCCCTAAATTCTCTTTTCCAAGAGTAAAGTTTGGGGAGAGGGGAGAATAAAATTAAGAAAAGAATTCTTCTTATCCTGGTTTCCTCCTCCAGTCTTTGACACTGAAAATACAGTTTGAAACAGTAAGCAGAGATAAAAAAGCAAAGAATGGCTGTTCCCTGTCCTTCTCCTTTTCCATTTTGACATGTCTCTTGTTTTGGCTTGGGTTAATTTATCCAGCAGCATTTCAAATAGAATCCAAAATGATACTTTCAGTGAAAGCATCTGCTCAAGGGCGCTTTTCCTCGTGGTTCCCTTTCCCAGGGCTGCCTTTGCTGCTGTGCCCAGTGACACCAGTGGGGCAGCAGCACCAGGAGCTCCCACCAGTGCCAGGCTCTCCAGAGCCCTTCAACCATCCCAGCTCTCCTGTCCACATGTCACGTTTCAGGTTACCCCAATCACTAAGTTAACTAAACCAGGTACAGGTGAAGGGCACCCCAAACCCCTCCTTTGGCTCCCAGCTTAGCCAAGAACCACTTCGTGGCCAACAGGAACAGATCCATTTTTGGATGCCAAAAGAAGTGACCAGTGTCCTGAGAGCACCAGACTGGGACAGGAGCTTTCCTCTTTCCCAAGTTTTCTTGCTCAAATAGGACCTGTGACTTTTAAAATTGGAAGTTTTGCATCATAATCAGGAAGCATTTGGACAACATTCTCAGGGACAGGGTGGGATTGTTGGGGTGTCTGTGCAGGGCCAGGGGTTGGACTGGATGTCCTTGTGGGGGTTTTGTACATGTATATATTTATATATCTATCTTCTGTGATCTCCAATCAAAGCCACTGCCACAGCCCTGATTCTGCCTCCAGAACCTGCAGAACCTGGGGCTGGTGGAACATGCAGGATCAAAGAATCCAGAGCCTGTTTGTAATTCCTCTGGGTAAATAAGAGCAGCATTTGTGCACTTGGGGCTGGATAAAGAAGCTTTGGTTCAGCAGGAAAGGGGAACTATTTTTACAGAAGCCAGTGAGGGAGGCTGGAGCCACCGATTTAGGATGATTACAATGAACAAAAAAAGTCAAGCCTGGAAGTGTTTGTTTTAATTTAGGGGGCATGGCGAGCTGGGGAGGTGGGAAGATATTATTTTATGGGTTTAATCAGATGGATGGGATTTGTGGGCATTGCTAATTGAATGGAGAAAGCTGAGAAAGCTGCTTGCTTTGCCCTGGAATTCCCCATTCCTCTTCTCTTTGTGGTGGGGAGGCAGAAGAAAAGCAGTTATATAGGCTGGGAGGGCAAGCAGGACTTGAGAAATTTATATGGATTAAATAGAGGAAAGGTGCTTCATTTTGGAGGGAACCTTCAGCCTGTCCTGGATTTTTGCTGCCCATCTCAGTCAGCTCTGAATCTGTTTCCCTGCCCTGAGGCAAATAAAGATCAGCGATGGCTGGTGGGAGAAGCTCAGCAGAACTTCCACAAGGATGCTCAGGACATCCCAGCACCTGGAGCAGTCCTGGAGAAGTGTGTCCTGGGAATGGAGTAATTCCAATTTTAGTAATTCCCACGCCTTGGCCTTTCCCTTTTGAAGCTCCTTTTGAAAGCCAGGTGATGAATCCTGCAGTCCTGAACCCTGTAACACAAGACATCTCATTTTTCCCATTGCACTGATGGACACGGATGGTCCAAGAGATAGGAAAGGGCAGCAGCAAAGTCCCAAAATCCCACCCAAATAGCACACTGAGCAGGATGTAAATGTTACTTACATGTGGCCACTCCAGGTGGCCATGCAGACCTTCTCCCCAGGGCTTTGCACCACTCACTTCTCCACATAGCAGGAAACAAAAACCAGGACAGAATGAAAAAAAAACCAACAAAAAAACACCCACAACCCAAAACCTGCTCATGAGCAAGCTGAGGATTTTTGGGGGTGTTTCTTTCCTTGGTGGTTTGGTTTGTTTGTGGCAGAGGGAATTCCAAACAAAGCAGGTGGTGAAGAACAGCCCCAAAGGTGCAGCTTCCCAAGGCTGCTCCGTGATGTCCCTGAGAAGCCACCAGGGTGTGAATATTCCCCTCCACACCTCCCACAGTTGGGGGCAAATGTGTCAGGCTCACGTAGGAGCCAGGGCTGAACAGCACATTAGTTACGGTCCAAAAACATGAGCTACAAATATTTTCTATATCATAATTATACAAAATGAGTGGAAATTTCTCCCCCCTTCCCCAAGTCCCAAAAACATAGCCCATTATGAGCACGGCCCCACGCTGCCAAGTCTACAGGAACATAAATAACATTGAAGTCTTTTTGTGCTGTGTAGTAGCTGGAAAGTGGAAAAATGATTGAGGGACAAGTGGGTTTTAAAATCCCCCCGAGGCCCATAACTTACCTGTTTATTTCCAGAAGAGCTGCAACTGCCAAAAGGGAAGGAGCTCCTGGGGCTGCTATCATGTGTGTTGCCAGAGATTATTTCAAAATAAACAGGGGTTGGATCTCTGCTTTGCTCTTGCATTGATAGCACCACCTGAGGGAGGGCTGGGGGCTCCTGCACGGGCTCCTCTGAGCTCAGGGGGTGAGAAGGAACAAGAGCTGGATCACAGCTCAGCACTGGCAGCACTTGCAGTGAGGTGGAATCTTCAGAGCCAGGAAAAACCATCTCCCTTTGGCCTTGGAGATGCTCAAAAATGAGAATATTTGGTGAGGATAGAAAATGTGCTGAGGAACCCAGTGGGGAACAAGCACGGTGTGGGTGCAGCTGGGGAAGACAGAACCAGGAGGGAACCCCACACAGCAGCAGAGCTGCAGCTCCCAGGGGGGATGGAAATGATCCTCCTGTTGCTGCATAAAACCAGGCCAGTGAAAGGGAAATTCTCAGGTCATCCATAACTGACCTTTAAAAATGGAAGGGAAAATGTGGGAAGTCACCAGGGTAGATAATAATGTACCTCACACAGCAAAAATTGACATGGGGCGGGGATTGGAATTCTGGGATGGGGAGGGGAGGGAAGGGCAAGGAAAATGCTTCATGTTCATCTTCCCAGGAGTGTGAAGTCAGTGTTGCTCAGGGAGCAGTTTGCACCAGGGGAAAGGCCAGGGGGAGCAGTGATTTGACAGCCCATTCCTTTCCCTTTGTGGGTGTGAGTGACCCCAGTGGAGTTGTGCAATCACACAGGGACTTCTCTCAGAAATAATGGTGACCAACAGAGGTGACACACAGGGACTGTGGGAGGGTTGGCTGGGAGCTGATACCAACCTGGCATGGGACCAGCTGCTAATGCTCCAGCTCCAAGCACAGATATGGAGTTCTCACTGGCTGTGCCCACTCTCAGCTCTCACAGGACTCTCCATGTGCTGACTCTGCATCTCCCCTCTCTGTTTGCAGAGATGCCACTCAGAGCTCTTACTGAGCTGTTTCTCTGGGGTGTTGCCCAACAGAGGGAGGGCAGGCCTGTGACAGGGCAGTGACCCTGCTGAGAACTCTGCCATGGCCTGGGACAGCCTGGGAAGGCTGAACCCAGCTGAGATCAGGACTTGGTGTGGGACTTGGAGCAGTGAGGCAGGAAAAGAACCATGAAAAAACCAGTCAGCTGGCTGCATGGGGCATGGAGAACTGGTGTGATGATGTTGCATGTGAAATCACAGATGGCCCAGGAGTTGCCAAGTCCTACCACGTGTCTGCTGTGAGGAGAAAAGGCTCAGCAATGCTGTCAACAGCGCCAGGGATGGCTCCCTGAGAACAGGCTGTGGGTGCAGGATGGGCAGCTCTGTCCAGCACTGACATCCCACATCCAAATCCCACCCTTTGCTCAGCTTCCCTGGGACCTGAGTGACTAAATCTCGCTGGGTTTCAGTTCATCCTCTCTCCAGCACAGCAAAGCAGTTCCCTCCATCCCAGAGTTCACATGGACAAATCCTTTAAAATTGCAAGGCTTTGTTTAGACTTTTTTCATAACAACGAATACTTCTTTCAGACCAGATTTGTTTGTAGCCCTGTGGGGCTGATATCCAGCACAGAGCACATCCCTGCAGTGCTGGAGCAAATATAAAATGACATTTTTCAAGGCCAGCCCAGGTGCCAGGCCCAAATTACGAAATGGAGGTAATATGGGCAATGATGACTGACACTGTAATTGCAGAGGATCCCTGATTGTGAAAGAAATATTTGAGTTTTGACAAAGAAAAATTGATCCCAGGGAAACAAAACAGAAAAACTTTACAATTTGGCCACCTTCTTCCTGAGATTGCAGGACAAAATGTTCCAGATCAGCTGCCACGATATTAACAGAGAATTTTAGGACCTAAGTGGATGTTAGAAGTGCAATCATGTTTTCTCCCAGCCACACTTCACTCCAGTGCCACTGTAAACCATCACCTGCAGATCTCTCCTGTCCAAGGAACTTTCCTCTGGCACGAAGGGAAGCTGTAAAACAAGTTCCTGCAGAATTTGCCCAGCCCAGGTGTGTGCAGTTCCCCTGACTGAGCCACCCCAACCCAGCCAGTTGCAGCTGACTTGCCTCATACCTGCCCAGATGGCAGCAATGATATTCCCTTAATCATCTCCACATCTTTGTGCCAATTAAGTTAAAGATTCGCCAGATTCTCATCTAATGAACAGAACTAATGAGTGACAAAAGATCATTAAGAAAACTGAGGCACCAAGGAGGGGAATCCAGGGCCAGCTGAAGGCTCCTCAGCAGCTCAAGATTTGAAATGTGTGGGCCCAGAAACAAGCCCAGATATTTCCAACCAGGAAAAAGAAATGTGGAATAAAAGAATCAGGATGATGAACTGGGTAGAGTTCAAAAAATTCAAGCTTCCAGCTGCTAAAGAATGAGGGAGGTGAGGACAGTCAGAATCTCCAGGATGTTTTCCTTCAACCCATCTCTTGGTAGGAACTCTCTGGGCTTTCCAGGGCTATTGAAAGGACAAAATTACCTGAGCCATGGGAATTTTTCTTTCCAAGTGCTCTGCTTTGCATTGCCTGCCTTGTCTGTGCTGAGAGCTGCTGATGGAGCTTCATCTCCTTCCCATTCTTCATCTTCTTATATTGTAATTTCTCTTCAACTCAGCAGGGATTTGGGCTTTTTGGGTCATGGAATTTGCAGGAAACGGGGAAGAATAAATTACACAGTTGTCTGCCTTCAGTTCTGTTTTAGTTACCCCCAATCTCATCAGCAGAAGTTGGGACAGAGTATTGGTGCTTCATACAAGTTGCAGGACCACCTGATCCTCACGCTCCTGGGTAAAACCTCCTGCTGCACATGCTTTGGGGAGAGCTTGCACGTCATTCAACTTCATTTCACTTTGGCCCTGACCTCGCTGTGAAAGCTCCACATCGGCCTCACTGGTGGAGCCAAAGATTCGAAGCTCATGGCACTCAGCCTGTTGTGGTGGTAGATGGTAAATGGTGGATGGTGCCAAAGCCTGGTGAGCTCCACCTCTCTCACCTGCACCCAGAACACACTGGAAGCCTGGAGCCTCTTTTGTGCATGGCTAAAAGTGAAGTTTCACCTCCCAATGTCCTACAAGCACATCCCTCTCTTGGGCTGCCCTGGAGCTGCATTCCTGCTCAGCTGGCTCTGCCTTCCCAAAGGCACTGGGAATTTTGGTTTGGAAGCACTGCCCAGAGGGCAAACAGGAAGCAGGAAGGACTTTTTCACAAATGCAAGAATCTGAAGGGAGTGCAGTTTCCATTTTTTTGGATCCAACCCATGAATTAGTTTTGCAACAACAGCAAGATATGAGTGGTGAGGTCAAGAGAAAAGCAAACATGTAGCAGCCACAGAGAGCGACTTTTAAATCGCTTGTTGGATCTCCGAGTCACTTCATGTGCTCCACGCAGCCAGGATGCCTAGAAAAATAAAGAAAGATGCTGAACAGTCCCTGCAGTGCAGCTGTGTTATTGACAGATGGGATTAAGTGGTAGGAGTGCTCCAAGTGGGATATTTTTTTATAAGCATATTGCCTTTGTTTATTGTCATTTTGATTTTTAGTTATTTCTGCGGAGGCATTTGGGGACCTCTTACCCTGGAGCACACAACTGAATGTTTGTTCTTGTTTCTGTTACTGCTGGTGTTTGAGTTGGGCATGTTTCTGTGCTTCAGCAGGGCCCTGGGGAGGTGGCAGCGTGAGGTGCTGCAGCCCAGCTTGGCTCCTCGCACATCCCAGGGCTCAGGAGCGGCACAAGAGCAGAATTTTTGGCCTTTTGCAGGGCCAGAGGTTTGCAGAAGGAAAGGCACCAGCAGTGCCCTCATCTCTGTAGCACTGATGAGATAGGGACTCAAAGGGGCCACATCCTGCAGGGGGAGAACCTTCTGGCTGCAGGAACAAGCTGGGGGGGATGGGGTTGAAATTCCTGGTGTGATGGTGCACCTGAAAAACCAGACCTTTAGTTTTCTCAGTGAAACCAAAACCTGAACTTTTGGGTTCTCAGTGGAAACCTGACTTTGCAGAGTCTCCACCAAAAAAAGTGGCCAGTTCATGTGTGTGTTTTTGCACAGACTCCTCATCCCTGCACTTATTCCCAGGCTCTGTGATTTGATATTCAGCAACACGAGAGAACTTTAATGCACAACTAAATCTCTTTTTTGCTCAGACTGGACTTGGAGTTCAACAAACCCTGAGGGAAAAAGTAACCAGAAGCCAAACAAGAAACTTCTCCATCTCTCCCAACTTCCTTATCTCACCCAAAGCTGCACCAAAGCTTTCCCAAGATTTTAGTAGAGGGTTGATTGGGATGTGATCACACCCAGTGTGGGGAGATTGCTTGACCTGCAGAGCTGAGCTCTGAGCTGCTGGTGGCCCAGGGGCCTCCTGCCCAGCAGTGTTTGCCCTTCAGGGCTGCAGGAGAACACCAGAGGCACTCCTTGCTTCTCAGAGCAGCAAATCCTTTCCCTTCTGCCAGAGTTTGTGATTGGCAAATTACAGCTTGAGCTTATCAAACACTGATAAACAATAGAGGACTTCTGCACTCAGGAGAGGATGAAATGACAAGATCAGGCAGGCCAGGGCATTCCTGGGCTGGTTTTATTCCTTAGGGCGAGGAGAGGTCGCTGTTCCTTCAGGGATTTCTCCAGCAGAACGAGGGGGAATTCAGGAGTCTGGAGCTCCTTGATGGAGCAGCTCTGGAGGGGAGGAGGGTCCCTCTGACCTGCTGCCCAGGGGAACCCCCAGCCCTGCTGCTGTGACACAGTGCAGGAGGCTGCACTGCATCCCATCCAGCAGCGGTGCAGGCAGGGAGGGAAGGGCTTTTTCAGCCCCTTATTCCATGAACTCACTGAATTGGAGACCCTTTTCCCAGCTCTGGCGCTTTACCAAAGCTCCTGAAAAGATGCAGTAATGTTTTTTCATCCTGTTCATAACATACCTTGAGATGGGCTCATTTTTTAATCCTGACAGGGTCTCTCTGTAGAATTCCCAGGCTCCATTTCCTCTGGGGTCAGTCAAACCTTTCCTCTAGAGAAGATGAGGAGCTGAGTTCCTCCCATGGCACCAGGGCAGGACTGTGGGTTTGGCCCTTTAGAAGATCCATCTCTTTGCACAGACAGGGAAGATTTTCATTTTCTTTGCCTTCCAGTGGGATGTTAAGTCTGAAAGGTTTTATCAACCTGCTTGTTATTCCGTGACAAGAAGCAGGACATAAATTGTGACTGTCCAGACCAGCAGCAGGGAAATTCTGCTTGTCTGACCATCCTCACCCCTGCACACCTCGGTCTGGGCCATCATCCTGTGCAGCAGCAGCAGCTCCCCCTCATCCCCAGCTCTGCTCTCACACTGTGGCATGTGTTGCTCTCATTGCTGCAGCACTGAGGGAGTTTCTTGAACATTTCTCCTTGTATTTCCAATGGTGAAGACAGTTCTTGGCTCCTGCCCTCTCTCCTAGGCCCAAACAAAATGTTTCTCGATGGTAAGCTGTCATTAGAGTTCAGAGAAGCAGAGAAAGCAGATCTGATTTCATATCTAATTTGCTGTAAAACGAGAGGCAGGGAAGAGAGGAGTCCTTTTTAACTAGAAAAAGGATTGCTGAGGCACTTTAGCCAGCCCAGTGTTTCTCTGCAGTGCAAGAGCTGTCATGTGTGTAACCCAGCCCTTGATGTTCCAAGGACTGAAACATTATAAATATTGCTCTCTGCTCTGCCTTTATTCCTGTTTCCCTCCCGAGTGCTTTGGATCACTGCCCTCCTCCTGATGGCCTGACAAGTGAGCACTGAAGGGAGAGAGGAGCAGAGGGCCAAAGCCTCTCCTTCTGTCAGGTGCCAGCTGGGAGAGGGTGGGCAGAGGGCCCCTGAGTGCCCCCCAACATCCTCTTTGCAGCACGTTCCCCTGGCACACAACAAGCCTATTAAGGAGCCCTTTTCCCCCAGAGCAGTTGGGTCCATGTCTGCCTCTTGCAAAACGTTGGTGGAGCAAACCAGCATCACAGGGATGTTTTGAAGCATGAAAGGACAAAAAAATTAAAAATTAAAAAAGGAGGAAGAAGTCTCAGAGAATGTTCTGGAGGGATTGCTGCAGGTTTGTGTGACTCTTTTAGGTCAGAAAGGCCCAGTTGGGTATCTGAGGCACATCCAGCCCCATCTCTCACTGAGGAGCATTCATGGGCAGCAGAAGCAGCCAGAGGTCTCTGCAGGCTCTGTTCCTGTGCAAACACTGCAGTGTCCCAGGGGGATCCACCACCCTTCTCCAGCAAGGCCAGACTTTGTCCAAGCCAGAGCAGGCTGGGGCACCTGGCTCTTGTGTTGTGACATCAGTGTGACATCAGCTAAGCCTGTACTTAAGGTTTTGCTCGTGAAAAAACAAACAAGAAAATGTAGATTTGCAAGAACTCCTCGCTCCTAAAGCAGGCCACTCTTTCCTCCCACAGAACTGGGGCTCAATTAATGGAAATATTTATTTGGGTGACTTGCAGATTATGTCTCCGGCCAATTAGCTCCATCTCAATGTTCTATTTCTTGCCTCTGAATCAATAAACAGTTCAAGATTTCCTGGAGTCAGAGAGTGAACGTCAGTGCCAAGAGCTGTGGGTGTATTAAAACCATACCTACAACAATAGCCTCGACCAGGGAGCTCTGCTAATCACTCCCTTGTTTGGCCTGGTGTCTGACAGAGCAGCTTGAAAGCTGAAAGTCTGCAACCCCCCCAGTGGAGGAAACCACAGATTACAGAACCCATGAAAAACATTTACTAACCTCCAGGTACCCTTTGTTCTCTATCCCTCCTGACAAGCACTTTTCCTCAGCACCACATACCTGGGATGCCTTTGCAATGGGATTTGATCGTGGGGCTTATAAGGTGGATGGAGAGGAGGGAGTCATTATCTGCCATTTGTCTTTCGTTTAATGGGAGGCAAAAAACCTCACAAGAAAACAGGATTTCTGTAATTTGGCCAAATTATTCCAGTTACTTTCAAAATCAGGCCAAAACTCGTGTGTGTCCACGTGTGCTCATGGACTCTGTGTGTGTTTGGCATGGGAGGAAGGAGGAAAAACCACCCAATGTCCAGGTCTGTGATGGAGAGTTCTACAAGGATAACTGAGCTCAGGGGTGACTCTGAGCTGGGAGGTCTCCTGCCTCGGCTGAAGTTGGGTTCTAACATGAGGAACAGCAGCACAAAGGGGGGATAAGGTGTCTCTGTCCATGGGCAGCCCTGCCTGGGAAGCTGTTCCAACCTGGGAGCTTCATGGCCACGTTAATGTGAGAAGGAGAAGAAGGAGAAGAAGAAGAAGGACTCACACACGCACCAAACCTCAGTTTTGTGTCTTCCCTGCTGCAGCAAATGGATGGAAACGGGGCAGGCTGGAAGAGCCCAGCCAAGTGCTGGAGCGTGGGCTCGGGAAGCTGAGCCAAGAAAGAACACATGGTGGTTGTGTGGAGCAGTGACACTGGAAGAAAAATGGCTCTGAGCCGTGAGCCCCCTCCCTGCACTGCAGTGGGCACCTTCCCAGAGCCCTGAGCCAACACTGCCTGAGGAAACAACCCCCTGTGCCCCTCGCTGGGCACCGCTGCCCGCTCCACACTGCCCTGACTGCACCTCCTTTGTCTCAGAGCTGGGTCACTGTGTTTGCAAATTATGAAAATTCTGGGTGGGTTAATTATGAAAATATGGCGAGTCTGCACGGCTGGAGGGAGCAGGAGCCAGGAGGAAAGCCCTGGAAAAGGAGCTGCTCCTGGGCTCTGCCGGTGGAGGGCAGGACTGGCCAGGCTGCCCCAACCTCTGAACCCACTGCCCCAGTCACTGAACCAGCTGCCCAAGCCCCTGAACCAACTGCTCCAATCTCTGAACCAACTGCCCCAACCTCTGAACCAGCTGCCTCAACCTCTGAACCAACTGCCCCAGCCCCTGAGCCAACTGCCCCAGCCACTGAACCAGCTGCCCCAGCCCCTGAACCAGCTGCCCCAACCTCTGAACCAGCTGCCCCAGCCCTTGAGCCAACTGCCCCAGCCACTGAACCAGCTGCCCCAGGCTCTGATCCAGCTGCAGCTCCGGGGGCTGAGCTGTCCCAGCACACACAGGGAGTGGTGGCAGGATGGAGTCTGCCCTCTCTGCCCAGAAGAAATCCCTGCCAGTGGGTCAGGAGCCAAACCCCTGCAGGATCCGATGGAAGCACCTCAATCCGTGCTTTTAGTCCTGGTCCTGTGTTAACTTCAGGCTCAGCTGAGTCTGCAGGATTTGATGTGGAGAGACTGGTCTGACCCCACTGGGAGGGATCTTTGCTCTGGAATCCCACAGGATAAACCCTGTTGCAGTGATATGAGCATCAGGACATCAAGTTCAATCTACTCTGTGTTGCCTTCAGTCTGAGAGGAGGAAGAGCAGCTCCTCCTTCTGAGGCCAATGAAGTTATTTCAGCAGAAAAAGTTACCCACTGCTCTGAGCTAATTTTCTGAGTCTGCCTGCTATAAGTGAGAGG
Source organism: Sakesphorus luctuosus (assembly GCA_013396695.1). Classification (NCBI taxonomy): domain Eukaryota; kingdom Metazoa; phylum Chordata; class Aves; order Passeriformes; family Thamnophilidae; genus Sakesphorus; species Sakesphorus luctuosus. Next base: position 875,586 of record VWZD01006345.1, read on the forward strand.
AAGAGATGTTTTGTTCTCAGCCCATTTGCAATACCACAGCATTGTCTTCATCACCTGAGTAGCCATGCAAAAGTTTCCGAAGTAATTACACTAGAGGACAAAACTTAAAGAAAGGATAATTTTTCTGCTTTATCTCTTTCCTTATTTCCTCTAAAGAAACCAGGATTTTTATTCCTCCCCAATATTAGCAGAGAGGAAAGAGTCTGTGCAAATTTTTAATACCAATTCCTGACATATCCAGGCAAATAAAAGAGGATAATATATGGAAAATGCAGCATATTCCCAGCATGACAACACTGATCAATTTTCATGGCATTTGAGTTCTATGTCAGGGTGATAGATTCAAATTTAATGGGGAGTGTCACGAATCTTGAACTGTAGGAAAATTGATCAATTTTCTAATATATAACACATGGTTTAGCCCCTTCTGACTGCATTAGAAACACACACTCTGTGTTCTTGGCTAAGAAAGAATTTGACTACAAGTTTCCAGTGGGTGTTACTTTTTGTTGGAACTATAGGTGTGCTAGTTGATTGTATCAGTTGTTTCAATAAATTATCTTTATATGTTCATTTAATACCAGTCCATTAATATTATTGGGATTTAGCAACAATAAACGTGTCTCAGCATATGGGACAGTCAATGTTATTCCTCAGGAAAAGCAGGGGTTGTGTTTGTGCCACTGAAATCCTACTGAAGGCAACTCCCTCTGGTTGGTACCCTGCAAAAATCCGGGGAGTTCTTTCCCAACAGCAGGTTAATGTTTAAGAAAAAGTCCGAATTTAGGATCAAGTGATGCAAATGGAGCTATATTTAAGTTATGAAATAAATTGATTTTTCATCAAGTGATACAAAGGTCCATTCAAAGAGACAATAGTCCTATTAAAAGATATTGTAAGGTCTCAGGGTTTTGTAGAGCACTAAATTACCTCTCAAAAAGAATAATCATCCCATGTGATCAGAAGGGCTGACATGAACCTTCTCTGGGGAGAACAAATTTAAAGATTAAAAGAGTCATCTGCCTACAGCAATTCAGGTTGCACAGAAGAGAATTTGGAACCTCTTTATCTGAGCAAACAAGAGTTCTGGAGCTGTGAGGAGATGCTTGGGAGCAGATCCGCCTTATTCCAAGAAAAGCAGTGTATGCACCACCCAAGAATTCATCCTCATCAGATAACAGAAGAACTTTTCCAAGTCAGAGAATGCTGCAATTAAATAAAACATTTATTTACATTGTTTTAGAAGCGTTTTCAGCTTTCACTTCCTTGTACTAGAGTCAGATTTTTTTTTTCAAACGAAGGTGTATTTGGGACTTTTAAAGAAATGCCAAATTGAAATTTGCAATAATTTCTCTCTTTTAAAATCTAATATTTCCCATCAACACTTTCAAACAATGATAGACTGGAAAGACTCTGAACCAGTTAGTCTCAAAAGATCCATGACCTGTGAACATTTGACCTATGAAAGATGAGGATTCTGTGAACATTTAATGAACATTTGACCTATGAAAGATGAGGATTCTCTGAACATTTCTACCAAAGCCTCATGGAGCACCTTATGATAAATAACATGTTAAACCACCAACAATCTTTAAGCCTGATAGAGTTAAAAGTTCTGGTCTTCTTCTCTTCTTGTCAACAGCTCTGGAAAGTTCTGTCCACCAATATTTTATAGAAAGCGTAAGTGGGGTCTTCCTGCAAAAAATCCTTCCTCACAATTTGTAAAGCTTTGGGTTGTGTGTGTACCATTTGCTGGCAGAATTGTTTATTAGTGGTTGGGGTTTTTTGCTCTATGTAAAAGTGCCCAGATATTTTGTGGGTTGTTGTTATTATTATTATGAATTATTACACTTGGGTGCACAATGTTCATTCCATTCCATGCACAGTTATCAATTTGCAATTTGGATGGGATTAAGGGCAGTTTTGCCTGCAAAGACAGTTTAGCAGCAAATAAATAAGTGGCCCTGGTGCTGGAAGTGCTGGCCAAACGCTGCTCCTGCCTGGGAGCTGCAGAGGGAATACCTCTCATGAAAGCACTGCTTGCATCCAGTGTCAAAAATACCAGCTTGGCTACACCACTCTGTGGCTAAATTGATCCATATGACTGGAATATTGCCCAGGTAATTGATGGGTTTTGCCCAAAGAATCAGTTTGAAATTCCCATTATCAATGCACTAATGCATGTTGAAGGCTGGTTGGGGCTGACATAGGAAGTGATGTAAGAAGGGAACCCTTAATACTCCAACAGGAAACATTTTCCTCGAGGAATAGTCGACTTGAAAACTGCAGATTACAATTTAATATCAACCAGATTTCTACATTAAACATGATTTCCGAGAACAATTTGATTTTTTCCCCTCCCTCCTTTTTTTTTTCCTGCTCCTTCTCCAAATGATCAAAAGTGCATCCAACCGCAGGCGGCTCCTGGAATGAGCCTGTGGCTCCTGCAATGTAACCCTCAGGCTGGGCCACTGCAGTGGGATGGCCCTGCCAGCCCTGCCAGCCCTGCCAGCCCCTGCCCCTTCCCTGCCTCTCCCACTCTGCCTGGGAGCCCCACAGTGCCCCAAAGCTTGTTCTGCCCATGTGGGCTGGGGGTGTTTGAAGGTGTCCCCAGGGCTTTGGTGGTGGTGCCAGTCCATACAGCAGCAGTCCCAGCTGATGGAGCAGTGACAGCACAGCAATGAAATCCTGTTGGAGTTCTGGAGCCAAATGGCAAATAATGTCCAGGGCAGGGTGAGGGACACAATGAGGCCAAATAATGACAGCACAAATATTTCATTTTCTGGACTGGCTGCTTTGTCCTTCACCTGAGCAGTGCTGTTTGCCTGTATTTGTTCGTGGTCTGGGAGTCCTGCTCCTGGGCAGCCACAATGCCAGGCTGTCCACTGAGACAGCAAACAAAAACTTGTCCCTGTCTCCAAGAGCATCCAACGGCAGTGCCATCCTGCACCACCCCAGTGCCAGGGATGGGGAGTGCCACCCCCTGCCCGCCGTGTTTGGGTGTCTGTGTGATCCCAGGGGAGGTGTCCTCACTGCTCCCTGCCAAGGTCACTGCCAGGAAGGCCTCCAGGCTCAGCCAAACACAACTCATTTCACCAGCTCCTGCAAAAGGCAGGTCAGACCACACCACTGGGAGCAGGATGTGTTTACCAGGCTGGCAAAACTGTGGGGTCTAAATATAACACCTGTCCAAATGGTCCTTAAGGAGGGGAGGGAAAAGGGGTGCTGTGACCAGGAAGGAAAGTGATGGAGAAGGTGCCCAGAAGAAACCCCTGACCTGATGTCTAAGCCCTTTCCAGAGGTCTGTTTCTGCAAAACAAAACACCTCAAAGAGCCAAAATTTTCAGAACTAAGGAAATCTCTTCCCTGCAGCCAAGTCCTGCATGGAAAGGGGATTTATGGAAGCAAAGGCAACAACAAGGAGAAGGTGGCTGCTGACAGCTGGTGGTTTCAATGGTAGCACCAGTTCTGCAGGGGAAATTCTTAAAACTCAGCTGATGAACACCCACTTTTTTTCCCCAAAATGTTTTCCAAGATCAGAAAGCATGAGGTGACATCCTGCACTTCACCACTGTGACCTGCTTGCTGCTCCCCAGGCTGAGAAACGTGGGGGTGGAGGGGGAAAGGAGAGGCACAGTTTGGACAAGAAAGTTCAGTCTCAAGGTGAACTCCCCCACTTTGCATCAGGAGGACTTGAAAGGGGTTTGACCAAAGAAATACAGCAAAGAGCATCCCCTGAGCTGCCAAAGATGCAGAGGATCCACACGGAATAGTCTCCCTGTGCTCAGAAATGCAAGTGCTTTGTTCCTTGCCTGGTTTGAAATGGTCCTCTCTGTTCTCCCATGGAAGAATCAAGAATTGTTTGCCAGCCAGAACTGGAATGTAAACCAGGATCCCCCAAGAGCAGAGTGACAATGGAACATTAATTCCCCCCATTTCTGCAGAGATGGAGCACAGGGAGAAGTAGGATGAACCACACTGGGCAATCACTGTAATGTAAATCGTGACCTTCACACAATGGGACATTAAGGTTTCTTGGGAACATTTACATGGAGATGAAAACCCTCCCAGGTTGCCTGATAGCACGAGCTTTGTTTTCTCAGGCTGTTGTTCCCCCTTGGCACACACTACAAAGCCATCCAGGAGCAATCCATGGAGCACCAGCTCGGACTGCCCATGTGCTGCCAACTGAACTGACAGGCATGCAGGGAAAAGGCTCCTTGGACTGCCAACTCCTGGAGCTTTGGAATGAACTGGCTTGCCCATGGAAGAGTCTGGCTTTTGGTCAGCAAAATCCTGATGTGCTGTGAAATTCTCCCACCTCCTTCGGGAGAGGAGCCCACGGTGGGACTGTGACCCTGCCCTGTGCCAGCTTACTGTGCCCTGCAGGCACTGTGGGCACACACAGCTGGTAGAGGGCAGTGAGAAACCAGAGATGAAAAGGTGTGTTGGAAGGGGGAGCCCCAGGACAGGTGTTACGTGTTACCACAGACAGGGAGTGGCCACTCTTTGCTGACTTCTGGCCACAAAACAAGGACCTTTGGGGTCAGTGACTCCTTCCCACCCACTGCTGCAGTTGTCACTCCCACTAGAAAGGTACAGGAATATAGGGATTAACTGAAAGGGGAGGAAAGAGGGCTACTTGGGATGGTGTATTTTGAATACTTGGTCTGAGGCAGCAGGGTCAGAGCATCTGCTGAGAGTCACCCATGGGTTGGGCTTTACCAGTGGGGGGATAAATTTGCTTCAGTCATTTACAATTCAAGATTTATATTGACATTCTCATCAAAATGTGTATCCTAACCCCAAATCACGGAATCACAGAGTGGTTTGGGTTGGAAAGGACCTTAAAGATCATCTTGTTTCAACCCCCAGCCATGGGCAGGGACACCATGGGTGTTTATGACACATGGGAGTGTTCCCTGCCTGTCCCCCTCCATTTAATCCCCAAATCTGAAGGCTGAGTGCATGTTCTGATCCATCTATGCAAAGATTTGATGGTTTCTTGCAGGTCCAAGAATGAAACCTGGAATTCATAGACAGAAATTAGGGTTTTCATGGCTCCAATGATCCCAATCCCATATTTTGGGACACACATGACTCCAAAAAGAGCTTGAGAAAGTGGCTGACACCCTTGTTTTTAACTCCAAACTGGATGTCATTTCATAGCCCCAGACTGGCTTGCTCTAGTCTGGGGTCTGTGGCTTTGGGTAACCCCCTGTATGTTCCCCCCTGAGGTGTGGGCTGAGGAGCTGCTCTGGAACAGTGAGCACAGCCTGGGACAGGGGGGAGACACCAGGGCCAAATCTGGCAGGAATGTCTTTATCTGTGCTCTGGCAACAACAGAGTTGTTAATTCAGCTAATTAGAGCCTGTTGATAGAAGCAGCCCTGGGTGCTGCAGCCTGGCTGGGGGGCACTGTGTGTCTGGATTTCTGGATTCCAACAAGCCTGTGGGGTTTCTGTGTGTCTGATGGGAGTCTCTCCCCACACTGAGCATTTCCTAAACAAACATGAACCTCAGGAGAGAAGAGCTTTGCTTTTCTTTTCTTTTACTTTTTCCCTGCTCCCTGTCCCCAGAACCTTTAGACAAAATTAAAAATGCCAGGATGTAAAATCTCATCTTTTGGCTCTATTTTACCCAGCTCCCAACAACGAGAGTGGTGTGAGCTCCTCGTGGCCTGAATTGGCACCATTCCAACACCAGCCTTTGGACCCTGCAAATCCACCAAGTGACAATCTGGTTCCATATATAAGGTCAGCCAGAACACTCTGGGACACATGTTGGTGTCTTCCTGGAACCATTTCAAGCTTCTGCAGCCTCATTTGCTACCATTGTCTCTAAAGCTGTTCCCAAGAGAGCTGCAAATATTCACTTTTGGTACAGGCACTGAGTGTAAAATAAGGGAAAAAAAAGGAAGGAAGGAAGACAGACAATAACTGTCCCAAAGCCCATGTTAATTGACATGATATATGGAAATTATAAAATCACCTCTTATAATATTTTGTAATTTTTTTGTGCTGCATCTTGTTATCCTTCTGATTTCCAGGTGGGTTTCAAAATGCTGCTACATGAGAGCAGCACAATTTTGTAACCACTCTGAACTCTCTCTCTTGGTATAAATGACTGTGCAAGGGAAGGAGTAATGGAATAATGGAGAACTGACTTCCTGAACTTTTTTTTTCAAGGTGACTTATTCTGTGGTTGCTTAAATATGGATTTAGTACACCTTTGTGAGCGTGGAGTTTTCCAGTGTATAACATGATCACAAAAGCCCAAGCAATCAGGCTTATGGTTGTAATTATCAGGAACATATTTATGTAATGCAATAGAGAAAAGTTTGATCTTATGGTTTTAAATCTATGTCTAACCCTAAATTCATCAGGAAAAAGCACCATAAGAGGGGGAAAAAGATATTCCCTCCTCCCTCTTTAAAATTCCTGAAGGAAAAAGAAAGTAAGTTTGGGAAGGAAACCTCAACCCCAACACAACCTCTGAGTGATGGGAAATCCAGGTCTGCAGAAGCTCTGGAGGGACTTAAGTTGCACATTGTGCCCTGATTAGCTGCTGTACTCAGAGGAAAAGCAGTTTCTCAATACCCAGCCTCATTAGGATGACCATAATTAGCTCATTTTCAGCAGATTAGTTGGTTATGACCATTGGAAAGTGCTGAAATGCTGATCTCCCAACCCTCCCGGCCAGAATGGAGCTGCTGCATCCAATCCCTCAGGCTGGGATTGCTCATTCCAGGCAGCAGGAACCAGGCAGATGGATTGCATTGATTCAGTTTGTCTGTCCTGGTGTAACAGGCTGCCTTCTGGTCATGGCACTGGACAAACTCACTTGGGGTTGTCAACAGCCTGGGCTGGTGAAGGGTGAATGTGCCAGCCTGTTCCCAGGGCAGTGCTGCTCTTGGGGGCTCAGGTCACACTGGCACTCACACTGTGACTGTGCCAGCCTGTCCCCAGGGCAGTGCTGCTCTTGGGGGCTCAGGTCACACTGTCACTCCCACTGGGACTCTGTGCCAGCCTGTCCCCAGGGCAGTGCTGCTCTTGGGGGCTCAGGTCACACTGTCACTCCCACTGGGACTCTGTGCCAGCCTGTCCCCAGGGCAGTGCTGCTCTTGGGGACTCAGCTCCCTGCCTGTCATTCCCACCAGGGGGAAACGTGGGTTTTATCCTGGGTTTCATCCTGGGTTTTAAGAGGAGATGCTCCTGGGAGATCCCCACTGCCAGTGCTGCCCCTGGCCAGGACCTGGCACTCTGGTGCTGCTCTGAAATGATGCCAAGTGGCTCAGGCATCAGAGACTGAATTTTTCCCAGTTTTATTGCATTTTCCCTCTGTGCTGTTGCAACAGCAGATGGGTGGCAGATGGGGCGAGGTGACCCAACCAAAAGGAATCATTTATTATGCCAAAGGTTCATGTAGTTTGCAAAAACACTTGTCAGCTACCTGAGACCAAGGAAAGCTCTTCTGCTCCTGCAGCTGCTCCTCTCCTGCTCCCCACAGCCAGTCCCACCTCCACAGCTCAGCAAATGCTCCTTTCTGAGGCTCTCACAGGCCACTCACCGCTGGAGAATTGTAATATAATGGACTTCCAGATGCAGATTGTAACTTGTTCTTGCTTTTTTGCTTGCTTAGGGTATTTTTCCACTCTTTCTTTATTGATACATGAATCACTTGGTTTTCTGCAGCATATTTTACCATTTATCAACTATTATGAGGGAAGAAATAATTTCTTCTGAAAGGAGAATAACCAAAATTATTCTTATTCTTTTATTGGCAAATAAAAATATAATTTATTAGCCAGTCAAGAGCAATAACCCTTAAGCACAGGACTACAGAATAGCCCATTAAGATATTTTTAATGCTATTTTTGTCTGGACTTGTATTAGTTAATTTAAAACAAACACATGGACCTGGCTTTTCAGAGGTATTTAGGTGTCTAACCCCAAGTTGTGTCGATAGAAATGAGGAAATTTGGTCCCTTTGAGGCTTTGGGTCTTGGCTCAAATTTTCCAGTGAACTGTGTGAAGTTTGATCCCTTTCCTTGAGCTCAGTGGATGGAGCTGGTGATTCCATTTCTAGGGGCTGTTTGGAGGGGAAGGATGGATTTGGGTTCTCCTGTCTCCACAGCTGTCTGAGGCTGTGGAATTCCCTGTGCTGGGAAGTGTCTGTGCAGTGAATGGGTGATGGGGAGCCAAGAGAGAGGGCACAGGGTTGACAGACTGTTCTTATGGTATGATCAAACCTCTGGCAGGTGCTGCCAGCTGGGCAAAGACAGTTCCCAAGGAAGCTCCAAAGCAGAAATCCAGGGAGTCAGGGAAGGCAATGCCCCTGATTTTTGGAAGTGGAGATGAATCAATGCTTCCCTGGGCAGAAATGGGGCAGTTGGACACTTTCCATACCCATGAACTCCCATCAGGGTGATCAAATCTGGGGAACCTCAGCAAATATTTCAGCTTATCATTCATCTGTGGAATCACAGAATCATGGAATGGTTTGGGTTGAAAGGAACCTTAAAGCCCATCCAGTGCCACCCCTGCCATGGGCAGGGACACCTCCCACCAGCCCAGGTTGCTCCAAGCCCCATCCAGCCTCGCCTTGGACACTCCCAGAGATGGGGCAGCCACAGCTTCTCTGGGCACCTGTGCCAGGGCCTGCCCACCCTCCCAGGGAAGGATTTCTTCCTTTAATCCTCCCTAAACCCTTTCTCTCTCAGTCTAAAGCCATCCAGGAGTGGCAGTGGGCTGCACTGCAGGATCATGAACCACAATTGTTGGTCAGGAAAACCCTGGGGGCCAGAATGTGAGTAGGAGGTTGGTGCCTGGATCCAGAGTGAGGCAGGAGGTGGGAGCTGTGCTGCAGAGCTGCAGGACCCCCCTATTCAGCCTCTGGAATTATTCCTGCTGCTCCCAGTTACCTCTTCCCCCAGGCTGGTGCTGGCCAGTTCATCTGTTTGAATTCCCAGATTCTGGGAATGTTTGCTTCCCATTTCAGCTGAGGGATGTGCAGCCATTGAACATAGGCCAGAAGGCTTTGGGGTTTTTTTTTGCTTTCTGTCTTTCTTGGTCACCCTAAAAGTAAGAAAACAGTGAAAATAGTAAAACAAACAAGAAGAAATGATCTGCTGGGGTGGAGTTCTTCCTTTTTCCATCACAGGCACTTTTTAGCAAAACACCCTGAAAATGTTTGACATCCATTTGTGGAGCCTCTATAATTAGAATTAATAAAAGGACATGTCAAGTACACCTACCTTGCAAACCACAGATGCGTTTTTCCTTCCTCTCTCCCTGGCTTTAAGTTGTTCTTCTGATTGGCACCTACAGAGAAATTATAATTAGCCTGTGATATGCATTTGCTGTGCATAATGCCTGGGTTTTTCTATAGGAATGCAGATATTCCCACACAACTCCTGGGAGGGTTCCTTTAACCAAACAGCTCAAGGTATCCAGGCTAGAAAAGCACTAAAATATAAATATCCCTGTGAGTTGAGCTGGGGAGCTCCAGCCCATTGCCAGGGGGTGCCCACCTCAGCCTGCAGGACTGGTGCCAGTTCCCACCCACGCTGGCAATCCCAAAGGAATGATCCCAAAGGGCTTCAGGGAGGGTTGGCACTGGGTGTGCTCCCAGCAGGTCCTGGCTGAGAAATGGGCAGCGAGGAGGGAGCTTTACTTGCTCATTGGAATGTTTTCTCCTCCTGAATTTAGAGAGAACCTGTTCCTTCTGAGGCTCCAAAACTCTCAATCATGGTTGTGCCAGGTTACTTTTTTTCCTTCTCTCCCCATTTTTGCCCCCACAATTCTCCACTTCTATCCAGAATCATCATTGTTTGGAATTTTTCTTGGATTATCTTTATGATGAAGCTTGCAAGGTCTGTGCTGGTGGATGTTCTTTTCAAATGGAAATTTCAATGAAAAATACAGGGGGAAATGTCCACAATTTTTTTTAATGTCTTTATGGCCAAGTCTGAAGCTTTTCCCTTTCCTGGAATCTGATGGGTGCGACTTGCCATTATTTTCTCTTTTATGATCTCAAGATTAAAAGGACAACCTGCATTCCTCTGGCTCTGCTAAGCCTGAGGTGTTTAGCCTGTCTTCTGTCAGCACACCTTCCTCTCCAGCTGGGAAAGGGCAGAGAGGGAAGAGCAAATGCTCATTTGGGTGTGAATTTGTGCCCTGGGGAGCCCCAGCTGAGGACTGGGGTGCTGGGGGCTGACTCAGGACAGCAGAGACCTTGGAAAGGGGCTGGAGCAATGCCTGGGAGGCTTTGGGTCTGTCACCCCCTCAGGTCAGTGCGGGGACTGGGGTTGCTGCTGGTTATTGAGCCCTGTGGGATTCCTGGGTGCTGGGAATGTGCAGCCTGAGCTGCTCAAACAGATTAAATCCCTTTCATGAGGGATTATTTGTGCTGATCTCGGAGATGAACGGATCCGTCACACTCCGGGATATTTATGATGTTCATATTAAACAGGTGTTAATGTGCTTAATCTCAATCCAATTAGAAGTGAAAAGCTTTTTTTCAGTGATATCCATGTGTTTTGCAACAGCTCCTGGGACTCCAAGGGGAAGGTGTGTGTTGACTTTGCCATCAAAATGTCAGGGCTGAAGGGGTTCATAAAAGCTTTATGGTCACAGGCAGATGAAAGGAAGTTGATAAGAGGAAAAGCTGCTGTCCAAAGCACTTGGAGAAAGCCTCCTGTGGAAGGTCCCTGCCCATGGCAGGGGGTGGGACAAGATGGTCTTCATGGTCTCCCACCCAAGTCATTCCACGATTCTAAATAAAGGAGATAACTACATGGAGAGAAAGGGAAGTGTAAATAAATATGTAAAAAAAAACCTCCTCAGTTCAATAACTCAATCTATGGGAACTTCTCAGGGTCCTGAGTTGTGTTCTCAGCTATTCCAGGAATCAAACAGGGTCCAGGCTCTGCATCCTGGAACTGGAAGCTGCAAAGTCCTGTCCTTGACCCTCCATTTTTGTGCAAAGGTCTATTTTCCCATCAGGTGACTGAGGAACTGCAAAGTGAGCAAAATGGGATATTCCTCTGCAATTCTCTGGCGTTTTGGCACCTTAAAGACCTGCAGAGACCTTTAATCTGCTCAGTGAGAGTGACTTATGGTGCTCCACAGGAGGAAGGAGATGCTCCTGCTGACCTTGGTCCAGAGTCTGCTCTTGGATGACATAAATCTGTGGGGAACAACCTGCAGTGGTCCCTGGCTTAGGAGGGGCTGTTCCTGTGTGGATTGTTCTAGTCAGGCTTAGGAAAGCAGATCTGGGCTGATTTGGGGCACCTGCTGCTCTGTAAGTATTGCAATAGAGTATCCAAGCCTAGCACTTATTTTTCTTGAAGTAAAATTAATAATAATTTAAAATTAATAGTCTCGGTTCTGCATTTGGACATGACAAATCTAATTTTTCTGAATTTTACCCATTTCTTTCAGCTATTCTTGCATCAAGCCCCCAGTTTTACTGAAGTCTCTCCAAATCCAAGTGTCAGCTTCAATAGTGCGACTCAGTGAATTCCTGTCATCCTGATGACTGTTATCAAATTCTCTTTATTTATATGCCCTTGTGCTCTGAATCCTCATGGGAGGAATGAGACAGCCCTTGGATTCTGTGGAAACTCTTCCCTCAAAGTGCATCAAGGTACCTCCTGAGCCACTGAAAACAAGAAAAAACTGATATTTTGTCTCTCCAAGTGAGTTACTTCAGTTTCTTCTCCTTAGAAACTGATATATCATCACTTCAATGATATTATTTATGAGGGTTTTTTCCTTATTTTTCAAGCATAGAAAAAAATGTCTTGCCATGTTTTAGGAACAAAATGAGTATTTTACACACATACCAATAGCTCTCTGGAAAGCATTTAAATTTACAAGCTGTTCATAAATGTACTGACAGTTGGCAACTCTGCATCCAACACACAGGAACCCTCTTGGAAAATAGATCTATTGTAAATAATATATATTGCAGCTTAATCTGAGGGTGCTTTAGCTCAAAATAGTTTCAGCAAATGTGTTACCTAATATATTTTTTAAAAAATCTATTTGGAAAGATGATTTCAGGGTCTGAAAAGGGATATTTGGAAAAAAAACAACTGGTGCCTCGTCTTGAATGTTCCTGAGCAGAACTGCTTGGGGGACACCTTTTCCAGGTGAATTTTATACATCTGCTGCAGGAGGATGTAACTCAAATGTGTCATTTAGTGGTGATACCCATAGAGAGGGAGAGCTTGGTCTGGTCAGGTCAGGGAGGGTTGTTTGCATTTCACTCAGGAGCTGGTTTAGATGAGGAGGAGTCAGTTGTGCACAGCTGTGAGCAGCCTGGACCTGAGGAACCCCAGGGCTGTCTGTGTTCTGAGGGGGCACTTGAATCAGACACTGAGTTATCCACAGCTTGAGGTCAATGAAAGGCTTTCCATGGATCTCACCAGGGGTTGGATCCATCCAGCAGGGAATCAAAACCAGGACCCAAAGCTCGTGTCTCCCAGTTTGCAGCTGCTGCCACAGGACTGGAGGTCACCTGAGCACCATCCTGGTGTCCCAATGGACAGAGCAGCTGGACAGCTGGTCCCAGCACAGCTTTAATCCTGTTTCCCCCAAGGGTCAAGGGCTGAGAGCTTTGAGGCCAGCTCAGCTCCATCCCCTCTGCCTGTCCTTAGAGCAGAGTCAGGCCAGGGATGCCCTGGAAGGGAGACACAGCCAAGCAGCAGAGCCTGGCCATGGTAGGAGACATTATATTGCTTTTGTCTGGCCCTAATGAAAATAAATGAGGGCTTCAATTTAAAGTAGTTACTAAAAATTTGTTCTTTCCTCTGCCCTAATTCCAAAACTGAGTCGCAGCTAATTAGACTGAGCTGAGCAGCCCTTGCAGGGCGGTGTGAGTGTAAACAGCTGCCATCTGAGTTTCATTACAATGAGGAAATAAAATAAACACAGGGCCAGAAAACAGTAGTTTGGGCATGGCTCATTACAGCACAATGCAGTTAAATTTGGTTGTACAGGCAGTGGGACTGGAAGCTGCAAAGGGACTCTCCTTGTCTCTCTCCTGAACTTTTCCTCTCCAGTGAATCCTGGGGAAAAGCAAAGCCCCAGCTGCTCATCCCAGGGGTCAAACACACCCCTGGAGCCTCTGGATGGGAGCACATCACAAGCCTTTTTCCTCTTTTTGCCTTCATTCAGTGAAGGGACCTCCTGCCTCTCAGCTGAACCCCCTTGTGTCCAACAACTGTCATCTGAAGGTTGTCCCTGAGTGCAACAGGGCAAGGAGACATCCCCAAGGCAGCACCTTCCCCACTTCTGAGGTGCCCAAGAGCCAAAATGCCTGAGCTCCCGGAGACTTCAGACTGTAGTCTGAGCTCTCAACTCTTCCCTCCCATCACCCTTCAGGGGCAGGGAGGAGGAGGGAGCTCCAGGAGTGATCTCACACCTCTTCCTCTAACAGATCCCTGCCACAGGCATCTCCCTGGCTGGGGGGCTGGAAATGCTCCCTGCTCCAGTGCTGATGGAGAGCTGAGCTGGAGAGCCAGGCAGGAGCTCCCCACCCACCCCGGGATCCTCCCACCTGAGCTGGGAGACACTCGCTGACTGAGTCATGTTCCAGAGCTCAGCCTGAGCTCATCTGTCCTCAAGCTGCATCGATCTGGCTTTTCCTGGATTAGCTCATCATTAAACACACCTCGGGAAGAGGCTGCTAAGCCAGATTTTGAGACAAAAGCAGCTGCTGCTGTTGGTGACTGAAGTGCTGCCCTTATCTGGCAGCGGGGCAGGAGCTGCTGCTGCTCCTCCCTGTGCAGGTGCTCTGGCTCCCGGTTATCGCTGCGGGTCTGGAACTCATTAGGAGCCTCTGCTGCTGCCAAGGCTGTGCAACGGGAGGAACCTTCTGGTTCAAGGCACTTCCAGCAGAGCCTGAATCACTGCAGCGTGGGGGAAGGACCTGCCGTGGCAGATGCAGCCTCGGAAGGATGAGCCAGGAGGTTTCTCACATGGGTTTGGCTCGTGGGAGTTGAGAGAAAGGCAAAGGATGAGAGCAGAGCTTCGTGGGGTGAGCAGGACTCCTAAAGAGCAAGGTAATTTTCTTCTCTCAGGCTTAATAAAGAGAACCTGTTGAGATCATAAATGTTTTCTGCTCCCCACGTGTGGAGCTTCAGGAATTGAGAGATGTCTTCCAGGACCGTGTTCTGAGCCCAGAGGTGAAGTATCCCCTGGAAAATGGACATCCAGCTCCACTGCTTGGGCTCTTGGAGTCCCATGGAGACCAGCAAAGGGTGTTCTCAGCCTCCAACTTGCCATTTCAGCAGAGTGGACCTTCCACTTCCAAAGCAAAAGTTGTCAGGGGTCAAGGCTGGTGCTCAGGGCTCACAATCTCCCCAGATTCGATCAAACACAACAGTGCAGTCAGAACTTATCTCCTCCCGGAATAAAACACACAGTAGAAGAAGAAACAAATTGCTTGACACCTCGTTAGCAATTGTAAGCAGACTCCATTTTCACTCCAGGGTCTCCTTGGAGTGATTTGTGAGGCAGCTTTTCCCTCTGCCCTTAATGACCCACATTTCGAAGGAGTTGGAGGCAACACAAGAACAACAGTGATTATTGGTGCTCCTGGGGTACACTCGTCCCCCTGTCTCTACCTGCTGTTGTTTCTGGAACCAGAAGCCTGTCCCAGTGCCCTCTGTGCATGTCTGGGGGTGGTTAAGAGGGCACAGTTGGCCTGGAAGGAGATAACCAAAGCTCATGTGTCCCCTCAGAGCTCAACTGTGGATTAAGGTTGCCCAGCTGACAGGATGTTTGATGGAGGAGATGCACCACAACTGTTGGGGATGTTGTTGCTCCAGGGCTTGAGATGTTGCTGGCTGTGCTTTCCTGCCACAGATGAAAGAAAAGGAGTAAACCCCCCAACCATAATGATCAATTTGTTCTTCCTTAATTAAATGTCCAGCCTCATCACAGTTTGATCCCACCACACTTCCTCCACGGTCTTCCCTTCTCATCTTTGGCATAAAAGCAATTTAATTTAATTTCAAGACCTTTTTGTTCTTGCTTTTTTTTTTCCTTCTAAAGCCACCCTCCCCTCAGCCCAGCAGGAGATGCCTCTCAGGAAACCAGTCCCATGCTCAGTAATAACTCTGGAAATGTGAGCACATCAAACAGGACTTTGACAAACACAGTAACACTTTCGAGGGAACAGTTTGTTGTTGTGTTGGGGGTTTTTAATCCTCTGTGCCCTTTTTTCATGTCCACACACAGATAATTCAGGCAGTGGCAAAGAGTCCCCAGAAATGAGCCCACAGGGAGGGATTTGGAAGCCCAGCCCCAGGGGAATATTCCTGCTGGAAGGCAGCTATGGAGGGGAGAGATTCCAATTGTTTGTGGAATTTAGCATTTTTCTCAACTGCCAGGTAGCTGTCCTGCCAGGGAAAAGAAATGTGACAGCGTATTTTTGTCTTGGCTTAAAATAGAAGAAACTAAACCAAGACTAAAAAAAAAGGAGAAAAATCTCATTTTTCTTCTAGTTTTGTAATTGTCTTTTATTGAGGTCTCATTTCCAGTTGTCCATGACACCTGAAAAAAAAATCTCTATTTCCTATACCACAAAGTGGAAAAGATGCTTTTCTTGTTAGTGTAGATATTGATGGTCTGGCAGGTAAAGGATACTTCAAAGAAACTCCTTAATTCTCTTCTCAAAGGGCTGCTCTAACATTTGTCTTAAGACAGACAGCAAACACCAAATCAAGCAGGAAATATCCACATCTTGGTCAGAACTTTGTGTAACTTTTTAGGAAATCACATCAGATTAAATCCTGTTGTAATTTCTTAATAAAACAACTTGTCCCCACCATTTGTCCCCAAAGCCCAGACATTTAATTTATGACCTGGGATCCTCCCTGTGTCAAGACAGAACAGCAGGAATGCAGTGGGAATAATGACAATTTTTCCTACATCTGTCAGATTTTGTCTTTTGCAAAATTAACCCCAGGGGAAATTAATGTGTGATTATATACAGGGAAAAAGCCTGATTTGGTCATAGAGTTAAACACACTTCTGGTTGTCACACTCAGAGAGGTTTCAGTGGCTCCAGCTGCTCCCACCCCATCTCTGCCTCAGGGTGTCCCACCCCAACAACTACCTGGGGCAGGGAGTTCTCTCCCTCCCCTCACACAGGAGTAACTTGGGCACATCCCTGGATTTCTGCTCAGCGTCTACAAAGGAGATTTTCTCTTTGTTGTAAACTGGGGGTGTGCTGAGCAATGGGGCTCTGCACATCTGGGCAGCCAGTTGTGCTCTGGCTCTGTCTCCTGTGGGCTTGCTGGGATTAAGGAGGGTGGAGGGAAGTCTGGTGTGCCCATGAAACATGAGCTGACAGCAAAGAGCTGATAACTAACTTTAGAAGAAATACATGACCTCAATATATGACACTTCTGTTCATGATGCAAGGTTTGGTGAAAAACATCAAATTAAGGGTTAAAAACTCCGCTCCTGGTTCTGGGGTACAAAAACCCACCAGCTCTTGGTTCTCTATGGTTTAAAAGTGGCCTAAAAGCTCTGTGAGTCAGTTATTAGATGACAATTAGCATTGATTTGATGTTACTCAATAGTCCATCTGTGGGTGAGTGATTTTGGCATGGACTGGCAGATTCATTTGGAGAGTTGGTTGTCAGCAGTGCTGCCCTGCACCAGGAGAACATGCCCTGCAGCAAGGCTGTACCCTGCTGGCAAAGGGGCTCTCCCAAACCCTCTCCGGCTCCAGGACGAGCCCAGGCAGGATCCTCAGCCATGGCATCAGCACTCCTGGATCTGCCCCTGAACTCCCAGCATCACTGTGTTCATGCAAGAGGCTGCAAAGGCAAAGGGGGAGAGGAATCTGAGCCCCAGCTGGTTCCCCAGGTCACCTCCTCACTGTAAATCAAGGCTGGCTGACATCAGGCACGGGCAGGTATGAGCAGAGAGCTCTGCAGATGGGAAAGTTGCTCCTGCTGGGAATCTTTGTGCTGCCAGCTCCTGGAGGTTCCTGCTGCTGCCAGAAGAGCACCCGGCTGAGGTGGGACTTTTCGAGCTGCTCCTTCAAAGCAAAAATCACCAGAGAGAAATCAAGGAGACAAAGGAAGAAGGCAAACAAAGCAGGGCAGTTTGCAAGAAACCCTGGGGATTTATGGCCTCTCCACCTGATTCCAGGGCAAGTTTATTTGGCCTTTATCCACTGCTGCCAAAGGGGAGCATCGGGACGGGCCGTGCTCCCTCCTGGCTGTGCCCTGCTGGTGTTCCCCAAGCACAGCTGAGCCAGGGCAGCTCAGCAGGTCACACATGAGCTGGTGCCATCCCCCTGAACTGGGCCATTTCCAGCCATACTCCTCTCTTCTCTTCCCACCCTCTTGCTTCTTGGTAGCCCCAAGGCTGCTCTGTCCTGGTTGTGCTCAGCTTGGCAGAGCTTTGGGGGTTGGGTTGCCAGTGGCCCCTCAGGGGCTGTTCTGGGTAGCCCTGAGCCCTGTGGGGCTGTGACCTGTCTCTGCAGTGCCCTGGCAGCACAGTCTGTGGTCAATGCCCTGCCAGAGGGCAGCAGTTCTGGTGCACCCTGGTCCCAGTGGGAAAGGGCTGGGGAATCAACGGGAACTGAAGCCCTTTTCAAACCAGCCCTCCTGACATATGGTGGGTGGAAATATCCCTTCATCTGACCCTCTAGGACCACCCAGGGGTTACTTAATCCTACAGTCCATCTTCTGAAAACCCACTGTAAGAAGGTGTGTTACCCTCTGAGGCAGATTGGTGACTGTGGCCAGGGCTAATGACTGCAAACTCATCTCCCCTGTGACCTTTCTTCTCACACATGGAGGCTTTCATCAGGCTCCCAGTGTGTGGATCACAGTTAAATGGCACTGGCATGGAGAGGAGGGACACCACCTCTCTCAAACCAAGTAAATAGGTTGCATTGGCATCGTTTAGGTTTTTCCCCAGCCATTTGAAAATGAAATGTTTTTTTGGAAAGCCTCTACCAGGATAATTCATGTCTTCATCAACAGAGCAAATTTGTCTTTCAAGAAAGAGGGCACAGTGAGCAAGAAAAATATTGTGGTCCAGCAAATGACATGGGGGTTTGGAGGGTAATTACAGCACCTCTGGTCCTTTGGCTGTTTGAGCAGGAAGGGGGATGCTGGTTGGAGCTCAGCAGAGCTTAAGGTAGTTCCACTGAAATGCTTGTCCATTGGTCTCCTTTCCTTGCTGGGGCTGTGCTGAAATTTGCCTTTTTCCTCCTCCCCTCCACTATCTTGGAAGAATCATCCTGAACATCTTATCTGATCTTCTCAAATTGTAGCATTAAGAAAGAACTAAAACTGGTTCCTGGTGGTGCATCAAAAGCTCTTTTTGACTGAATATTTCAGCCACATTTTTATCTGCATCTAACTGAGCTCACAGCAATGTGGAAATCATTTATCTGATATGAAATCAGGCAGCTCTTGTCTGTCTGGACCAAAATTTCAGCACCTTGGATGAATATTTAAAAAAGAAATATGTCTGAAATGCTCTTGAACACTATTCTTTAAAATCTCCAATCTTGCTGCTGGTTGCAGTGTTCTGCCCCATGTGAAACTACACCCACTGCCCACAAAGTTCCCAAAGGGTTTTTTTCAAGGCCTGTGTTATTTTATCTTTGCAATATCTGCAATGTGCTTGTCCTTAAGCCTTAAGCCTCCAGGACAGCTGTGCTCCCTCCTTGTGATAGGTTTGATCTTTGACACTCAGCCTTTCTCAGCTGCAAATCTTTGCCCAGGTATCTGACAGAGCTTTGATGGCAGAGGTAGATCCTTCCTCTCCTCTTTACAAGGAGTTCCAGGTTTTTAAGGTCTGACCTGCTGCTAAATCTCGTGGAAGGAATGCAGTGGAAGTAGAACACCACGAATTGTGGAGTCATCTTCTACTTAAGCCCAGCATGTGTCGGAGCATGAAAGGCATTTCTGAGCCTGCTGCCAGCGGTGGCCCTTTGCTAAACATCCAACCACATTTATGACACCTCTGGCCTGTGGGAATTGCCTGTCTGAGACCTTAAAGTCAATTTTCATCCAGCTATGATGCAAGTTTAATGCCTGCCAGAAGAAGAAATAATATTTGGAAATTAAGGATTGAGGAAGGGAATCTTCAGCTGATATAAACCCCTCTGACTTCAAGGGAACCGCAGTGGGCTGCGCCAGCTCTGCTGGTGGCCCTGGGCTTAAATAAACTGCAAAGGGTAGCTTAAATTCAGTTTTAAGGAGGAAAGGGCTGTTGGGGACATTGTACTCTTATTTACAGTTTTACACTGTGTTGGAGGGTCTATCCCACCCTTTTGCTTCATAAACTGAAGAGCAACAATGTTGTATTGTGGGGAACAGCAATTTCCTGGTGTTTCTGGGCAATCCCAGAAATGATGGTATCCACTGGCTCTCCACACCCTTGCCCAGGCAGAGTCAGCCTGGTGCGGTTACCACCACTTCCCACCAGCTTTAGTCCCATTCTCTTGTGTAACATGAGGTTGGACCCCAAGAAACTGTCATGTTGGGAGACAGAATGATGAGGGAATGGGGACCCTCTCTGCACTGTGTGACGTGGCCTCGGCCTTTGCAATGGGCATCACGTGTGGTCACCCCTGCTGCTGAGTCAGCCCTTGCAGAGCTTTGTGAGCAGCCTTGAGAAATGTGCTGGGTCATGCTCTGGGTGACAGAATGTGGTGGGTCGTGCCCTGGGTGATGAATCTGTGGCGATGCTGCTGCTGCTATGGAGCTGCCTGGTGTGCTCTCTGACTTTCACTGATGCTGAAGGACCAGCACATCCTGTGCATGTGAACTGAGCAGCTGATCTGGAAAAAGGAATGCAAATACTGAGGTTACACTGCTTGCTTTAATATGCTTGTTCCTGAAATTTATGTCAAACCTTCCTGGAGATAAAATGGAAAGGAAAATTTACGCAAATCCCCTGCAAAGCAAGAGCAAAGAGCTCCTCAGCAGTAGTTCCCTTCCCCCAGAGGAAAAGTGGTTTACTCTGGAGGACACTAAAGGCCCAGCAAAATCAGATGTCAAACCTCCTTAACTTTCACTGGCTCCAAAGAAGGGTTTAATCAGGGAAATAAAGTGAGGAGTTGTGAGTTCCTTGCAGTAAACAAGTTAAACATTATTAAACACACACGTGTCTCTTTAAGGAGATGAATTGATTGTGTGTGTTTGTTTTTACAGCATTATTGAACCAAGGAAGAAAGAAAAAGACTCAGAGCTGATGCCAAGATGATATAGCTGAAACAAAGCCCAAGAAAAGATTTTTCCACTGTGCTCCTTTTTTTCCCTAATAACTGTCTCCCATATCTGCCAGTCTTAGGTCAACAAACACAGGTTGATTGACAAGTTAAAATGTTTAGCTTAGCCTGCAACTCATATAAACCAATTTAAAATTTCTAGTGCGGGAGGGAGATGTAGGAGAAACAAACACTACCCCTTCCTTCCTCGCCTGTCCCTGGAGCACAGCCCAGGGCTGGCTTTGTTGTGGGCACTGGTGGGTGCCAGGGACATCCCCATGTTCTCAGCTTGGCAGGTGGGAGGGAGCTCCTCAGCCCTCCTGACTCCAGGGGGCTAAATGTCCTCCTGGGACTGCACAGAAGCTCAGGATGGAGCAGGATGGTTGGAATGTGATGGATTTCCATCCTCAGCTAGTTGTGGCTCTAAGGAAATCAATGTTTGCTGTAATGTAATCACATAACAACGGCTTGGGGAGTCTTGACCTACATAATAGAACTGGGTTTAGTTTGTATTGATGGTGTTCCTTCCTCCCCAACGGTCTTGCAGTACTTTCCTCCCCCAGCAGCACTGAGGCAAAGAGGGTCTCAGACAAAAAGGCTTTAAGAGCCTTGGCAGGACCTGCAGTGGAAACAACCCCCAGATCTGAGTCCCCCCAAAATGTGGAGTTGCAGAGCAGATCCCACCTTGTTCAAGAGATAAATACCAGGAGTTGAGTGCAGTGATTTTTAGTGGATAGCTGGAAGATTTCCTGCTGCCTTACAGAGGTCCCTGGAGCTGCCTGTGAATTCCCACTGCCACTCCACCCTCAGCCATCCCCAAGGAGCACTCTCAGCTTTAGCTTCTTTCCCTGTCACAGCAGTGCTTGAATAGCAGATTTTAATCTTTGAATGAACTTAATGACCAGAGAATTTTTCCTCCAGAATCTGAGCATCTCCCTGTTACAAATACTGAAGGGTTCCATCTCTGTTTTTTTAAAAATTTCTGTGCATACCTGTCCTCCAACACAGAGATGTCCACCAACCCCACCTCCCTCAGAGAAGGAGTTGCCCAGTCCAGTTTGTGCCTGGTTTATCTTCTGTAAATATTTAGCAGCAAAGTTGTGGGATTCTCAAGATGTTTAAAAGATAAATCCACGTCATAGTAGCCCTGTCTCACAACGACATTGGCTTAAATTATAGAGTAAAACAAACAATCCCTCCAGCTTGGAGGGATGGCAAACAATTGCTGGGCTTTGATGGTGTGGGTACAAACCCCTCTGCAGTTGACACCTCTGGTGATTGATGTTTTCTGATGCTCTGCGTTTGTTTTGCTCCTTCCCTGTTTGTTTTCCCACTGGGCTGCCCTGGACAGGGAATGCTGTTCCTCCCCATGGAAGTGCACATTTGGGCAGCCATGGACTTTGGGATCAAAGAGTGGAACCTGCAGGCACAGCAGTGTGTGAGAGGTCCAACAGCCCAGAGCAAGCCAGGAAAGGCAGGTGGAGGCATCTCCTTACAAATGGTGCTGAGGACATCTCAGGGTAATGCACTTTGGATCAAAGGAAGACTCTGATGAGAAAACTAACTAGTTAAGATGTCCCAGGTGTTTTTTTATCTATTTTTTATCTATTAGTAAACCTCAGTGCTGCCTAATGACTGGCACAGTCAGAGCTGGCAATGCCAAGTGAGCCAGGGACACTTTTCCTCTTAGTCTGCCATACTCGTCTTGCTTGAAAGGTACGAACTGGAGGACTCTCTGTCCTGAAGAGCTGTCTTCTCTGGGCTGTCCTCACAGCACTGCATTGCTAATCTCACGTTACCCATCCTTCAGCTGGAGAACAGAGGCTTCATACCTTTGTGTGGTTGGGTCTTTTGTTCTTTAGCTCCTCAGAACCTTTTGTTGTGGGTCTGAGTTCAGTGTGCAAGTACCTCCAGAGATGCTTTGCCTTTCTCAAGCTCCCCAGCTCTTCTGACAGCCTGGAGGTTGGATGGCTTTGAGGCCAGGGAATAGGGAACTACAGAGCTGGAATTAACCAGCTGGTGCTCAGCCAACCACCCAAGGAACGGCCACATCTCTGCTGCTCCTGTCCGTGAAGTTTCCAGACCTGAGGCAGATTTTTCCTATCATTTTTTTCCAGGAAGACACGGTTCACTTGCTGTGGAGGAGTCTGCCCTGCTGCAGGGGCTCCTCAAACCGGCCCAGATGGGGGAAGCTCGGGGGCTTTGCCTGGGAAGAAGGATTTACCGAGGTTTTTCGCCTCTCCTGGAGGCTGGGTAAGGGTTGTGGTTTCCTCAGGCAGGCCAAGGCAAGCAAGGAGTGTACCATGGGTCACTTCATGGCATGCAATGAATCAGCCTTGCAGTGGACTGAGGCATGGCCTGGACGGGTCAGAGCCTCCGTGTCCTGCCCACTCTGCTCTGCAGCACTCAGAGCCTCCTCACGCCCACCCACCCACACCCAGAGAGCACCATCTGCCCCCTCAGCCCGCTCAGGGTGTGCAAGTCATTGCCAAGATGTCCCAGCAGCCTGGTTGGAGCGGAGATGAAGCTGCAGCTGCGCTGGGGACGCCGCTGAACAAAAGTGGCCTGTCTCCTTCGGGTGCATTGCCAGGGAAGGGCTTGCTTTTCATTTCCTTTGGATCTGGCTTTGCCTTAACAAAGACCAGCTTTAAAATAAAGATGTCTTACCACAGGATGGATGTTAAACCGAGAATAAAAATTACTGAGGGTATTGACAGCTAGATTTGGGGGTTTTTATTAAGCTCTGTCTCTGCAGTAAAACTGAGCGTTGTTGCTGGTGCCACAGTTGTAAAAAGCCTTTCAAGTGCTGCCCCAGGTAGGCTTCTTTTATATGGCTTTTCTGTGTCTATAAATCAAAGATGTTATTGGGGTAAGAGCTGCATAAAGCAGATCTGGCTGGTGAGAATGAAGTGTCCATGAGGAGGGGGATTTTCAGGAGCGGGGATGAAGATGTCTGTGCAGTTTTATGAGTTGTAGGACACCAAAAAGGCAATGAGTTAGCAGCCGAGGAGTTCTTGGTTGATGTTCAGAGTAGTTTAAATTCCCTTCAGAGTGTTGTTAAACTGTTTCACTGTGCCTGACTCTGCTGCTGAGCTGGAGAGCAGTGCCCTCCTTGCCTTGCCATGCCCAGTTGCCCTGGCAATGCCTCGGTGTGTGGCAGGAGCAGCGTTGTCACTGCTGGTTCGTTCGCTCAGTTTGAGGTTTGCATCCCACGTAACAAACATCTTGTTTGTGGCCTGACAACAAGGGTGGTTTAAAGCCATTTCCCTGTGCCAGCTGCTCCGTGGGCAGCTGGAGGGCTCCCAGCCAGGCAGACACCCTGTAATCAGATCACCACGGAGGAGATACGGGCGGGCAGGTCCCTTGAGCCCTGGGTTTGAGGAAGCTCTTTGTTAACCAACTGTCCCTCTCCCTCATTCCAAGACAGCTCCATCGCTGCTCATTTCCTCTTCCTATTAAGTGCTTATCTGTGGCTAGACACGAGCAGCTGGATAGAGACTGAGGGAGACCCGGCAAAGCCGGAGGCGGTGCCCTTGTCTGGGGATGCTGCAGCCAAGAGCCCTTTGCCTGCGGGGCTGGGGGGTGCCAGGGCTGCTCTGTGGGGGGTGTGTGGTGCCCTCCTGGCAGCTGGGTGAGGAACGGGGTGGGCAAACAGCCTGTTTGTCCTCTGGCACAGCAGGGATGGACTTGCCTGACAATTAACACTGAGGCTCCAGCTCTCTCCCAGCCCACATCTGGGGCTTCCAGGGAGAAATGGGACACCCAAGGCTTCCAGGGAGAAATGGCCGAGGCAACCACCTTGTTTTTCTAATATTCAACATCAGCAAAAAAAAACCCTGAGTGGAATCATCAGCTACTGATGACTTTGCTTTGTTCTGTTCCAAGTTCTTTCACAGACCCACGTTATGGAAATACTCACTCTGTGCCCCAAAGAACAAACCATCTACATGAGGAAGAGACAGGGAATGAGCCAAGGACCAATATTTTTATTAGAGCAACACAGGGGATGATTTTCCTGACTCACACAACCTGATTCTTCTTTACCTTGAGTGCCTTGTCTAGGAATGAGTCTGCAAAAGGCAAACTCTCACCATCCTGCCCTTCCTGATTCCCACTGATTTCCATGGTTTAGGCACCCACAAGGTGCATGGGGAAAATTCAGCCATCTCTTGAGCTCATCCAGGAGTTCAGATCGAATTAATCCCCTTATCTGATCCTCACCCTTTCCTTGTGCTGGTGATGGAGCCACAGGGGCTCTCAGCTTTGGAGCTGCCAATCTTTCTTTATGAAATAAAAGTGGTTTTAATATTTTGTTACTTTCTAAGTAGGTTGAATGAGATTAAGCAAAATTATCACCTTCCAGTCATGAACTCCAATTTCACTGCAATGATTGCTATTCCCCTTCAGGATTCATTCCTTTCCCAGGTCAGGAGTGCACAGTAGCACTCTGGAAGCAATGGATTAAAGTGCTGATAGGAGATAGGTCCCCTTTTATCTCCTCGAGAATCTGTCTGAGGACTATTTTGGCTGCAATTCCCTTAGCTCAAGGATTGCCCTGAAGTTTGCACACTTATTCTGCTGGATTTAATGCCATTCGCTGCTTGAGAAGTGGGAGATGCTTGCAAATATTTTAACCATATCTTTGCTTCTCCTTATCAGCACTGAGGTGAATTTCTGAGAATGGCAGGGCTGATTGGAGGTGATGCAATGTAAGTAACTTGAATTCTGGATTCCTAAGAACTTTTAATCTTGAAGCTCCAAGATAAACAGCCATCTCTGATTCTTGCTGGATAATACTGAAAGCACCAAGTGATTAAACAAAGCTTGAAAGAGTCTGAACCTCTGCAACATAATTGCACAGTGGTTGAAAATCCAGTTTTCAAATACAAAATAAAAGCAGAGCTTGGGAAAGCGTTGGGTGATTTCCCTTCCCTGCCACGACTGAGACTTAGATGAGGTGCTTTGTTCCCATTGGGACAGAAAATAATATTCCCTGGTATATTTGCTCAGAGAACTCCCCTCTCAGCATTCCCAGAAATCCAATGCAATCCATCAGCTGGGAGGGAGACGGGGGCATTACTGTGAATGTGCCATTCTGGGGCTGCACTGGGGGAAGCAGCCCATGCTGTTCCCTGCCCCTGTTTCCTTTTGATTCCAGGAGCCTGCTTGGGGATTATGCTGGGTTGCATTTTTGGCTTGCCAAGATCCTACCATGGCTCCAGGAGGATTTTCTTATAACAACTGCCCAGTTTCTATTCTTCAGGTTTGGTGCAAGGCCAGTGGTGGTCAGACATCTGCCTGCAGAGGCTGCTCGGGGTCAGGGCGGCTCAGGGAGGTTTGAGGGTGCCCAGACAGAGCCCACCATCAGCTGGTGCCATCTGTGTGGCTCTAGCAGCCTGCCCAATGAGTTTAATTATCATTCAAACTGGGACAGCCACTGTGTGTAAATCCTGGGAATTATTGTCCTTGCAAAGGCAGAGGCTAAACATGGACAACAGTGAGAGAAACCAGCGTTATTGCCCCTCCTGGGATCTGCCCCTCCCCTCCTTGCCTTGCTGGCACCTGCCTGAGCACAGGGATCTCTGCTCTGCCTTTAACCTGGGCAAGGGGAAGTCCCTGCACGTGGGCACGTCCAGCCCAGAGCCTTTGCCACAGGAGCAGCACAGGCTGGGCAGTCTCAGCTTCACCCAGTCCATCACTAGAGAAAACCAAGCCCCACACACTGAGGTTACTGTGTGGAACGTAAGGAAAGTCAAACTTTTTCCAGGCACTGGAAAAGATTAAGCACATGTCTGGTGCAGCAGTTGTCACACAGCAGTCTAAATTAGCATCTGATAGAATATCAACCTTGTTACTAGGGCTGATCCAGCGAAATAACCTGGAATAATCCAAAGTTACAACCAAGCCATTAAAAAGTGGTCTTCAGAGACTACAATTTCTGGAAGACATTATCCATCAGTGATCAGAGCAGCATCTGAGCAACTTGTGGCCTCTGGTCTTCGATCCCAGCTTGTGTTTAACTCACCAAGCCTTTGTGGCTGAGCCTGTTCACATCTTTATATCCTGACATATGTTAAAGAAGGTTTCAGGAAGAGTTAAAAGAAATTACTATACTCAGGTGGTGGCAAACCAGGTGTGACTTCTGTTGCTTAAAATGAAATTTATGGACCAGTGTCCAAGGCCAGGCTGGACAGGGCTTGGAGCAACCTGGGACAGTGGGAGGTGTCCCTGCCCATGGCAGGGGTGGAACTGGATGGGCTTTAAGGTCTCTCCCAACCCAAAGCATTCCACGACTCTGTGGAGAAGAAAACACTGAATTGCTGACTGACACCACAATGGCGTGTCACAAGTAGTTTTTTTAACAAATAAAATATTCTGAAATCCCAAACTACAGCATTATTCAGATTCAGGAGTCAGATTTCTGTGGTGCCCATTATGCAGCTGAAATCCACCCCCGTGACTCAGCATTCCCACTGATGTTTGCCAGTTGTACTGGGAAAATGGACATGTAGCAGCAGAGTGGGGGATTCACCATGCAGGGACAACCCCAAACTGATCAATGCAAAAGAATGAACCTAAAAGGCAAAGTAAATTAGACAAAGTAAGAAATGACAAAGTCAAGGTGAGGTGACAGCAGAGTAATCACAGTGTCATATTTTCCTTTTCTTCCCCTCACAGCCATTCCTTCCTCATTCCACTACGAATTTTTGCCTTCATTTGATTTTTTTTTTGTCAGGGCAATAAACAGATTTCATAGATGAAAACAAAAATTGCAAAAATTATTTCCCAGAACTATTAACCGTCAAGCCTGGAGCAGAAATAGTGGCCTGGGAATCAGATGATCCCCGACACTGGGATTAGGAAGCAGCAAATGGTCAAATCATGGATGGCGTGAGATGTTTGTTCCAGTTTCTCGGTCAAATATCTATTAAAAAATGACTATTGTAACAAACCCAGAGTCAGTTATGAACAATTCACAGGCACTAAAATAAAGAGTGAGCCAGAATTGTGAACAAATATTAATGGCAACAAATAAATCAACAAGCACCTAATTATTTCTATCTTCTCACTCTAACAGCACATTAATCTGCCCTGAAAGAGTCAGGGATGAATCACAGAATATCCAACTTTCCAAGTGCACACTGGACTCTTTGGAGCTGGACCACAGATATGAGGGGGGAAAGAAAAAAGGGATTACTGGAAATGGTGCAATAAATTGTCTTGTGGTGGTTTGTTTACTCATAACATTTTCAATAACAGTGGGGTGAGGGAAGGGAGGGGGAGCTGCTCCCGTGGGACCTGAGGAGCTGAGAGCTGGGCTGGGGTCCCTCCTTGCCCATGGAGGGAGATCAGCCTCTCTGGAGGCTCAAATAAGATTTTGGAGTCAGGAACTCCCCTTTAGCCCAAGCATGGATGTGACTGTACCCCCCATTTCCCTCCAAATGGCTTTAACATCTTGACTTGGCACTAGGAGGGGATTTGGGTTCAAACACAAGGCTCATTCTTAAGACTTCTGGCTCTGCCACTGACTTACTGGGTGCTTGGGCAACCCAGTGCACTCCCAGTGCCTGCACTCAGGCCCCTCACACCAACCCTGCAGTGCTCCCATCCTGTGCTGTGTCACCCTTGGGCACAATGAAAAAACCCCAGGGAGGGGCTGAATGCAGGGGGGTTGCACCCAGCACTGTCTGAACCCACCAGACACAGCTGAGCTGAGACTTGCTGGAGTTCAGCAGCAAGAACAGTTCTGATGTTTCCTCTCTTGGAAAGCACGAGGCTGGTCCAGAGCCCTGCACAAGGCAGGAAGCAACTGGAGATGAGGGGGAAATATCGGGGCCAAACTTTTCTAAAACGATCCAACACTTCTCCAGATCCCTAAAGATGTGGTTCAGGTTTTAGGCAAACGTTGTGAGATGCTTTTATTTTCTTTGAAAGGGAGTTTGCCAGCCCTCTGCTCTGCAGGGGAAAGAGAAGTGTGAGTGAATCCCTCCATCCCCCTTGGGCTTTCTCCTTCTCCCTGCTGTTCTCACCTGGGAGAGGAGAACAGGAGCATTCCCAGCCATCCCGGGGTGCTGCTGCCCGGCAGGAGTTGCCAAGGGGAAGTGACTGTCCCCTCCTTCCCCAGCTCTGCCTCGGAAAGCACACGGAACACATCGGCCCTTGTTGCCTCCACAAGCTGAAAGGGGGTTGTGATTCCAAGTCTCCTCGGCTCCCAGCACGACATGCCCTGGGTCAGCCCCAGCAATAATGTTTTTAAACAATATTAGGTTTTTCTTGGCAATCGGGGGTGACATTTTCTACCAATCGGGAGATGAGAAAAACTTCTAATAATAAGAAGTGATAGAATAACAGCAGTGGAGCCCCAAGTGCTCTGCAGCACGGGGACTGTGGCACTGGGAGGGCACAGGGGACTGTGGCATTGGGGGGCACAGGGGACTGTGGCACTGGGAGGGCACAGGGGGCTGTGGCACTGGTGGGGCACAGGGGACTGTGGCACTGGGAGGGCACAGGGGGCT
>VWZD01006345.1:904677-974313 GCA_013396695.1 Sakesphorus luctuosus
ACAGGGGGCTGTGGCTCTGAGGGGGCACAGGGGGCTTTCTGAATGTGATCTCCAGAAGGGTTAATTCTGGCTCTTCATATAAATATCCACATCCCTGCCCTGGTTGGCTCCTGCCCTGTCCCAACTTTCGCACAATTTGAGCCCAGTGGGTGCGATGTCCCGATGCCTCTAGAGCTTCTGTGGTCTGGAAGAGATCCCTGGATCCCTCTGACAGGTGATCCATCTCTTTTCATGTTGAGTGCCTCTCTTCTCCCTTGTCTAGAACTCTTAACTTGCATTTTTTCCCCTGCTGTTGAGCATGACTAGTGTTTCATCCCTGGAAAGCCTCTCAGGGTGTCGAGCCAGGGCAGTTTTAAGTGTGTGTGTGTATCTGTGTGTACAAGTGCGGGAGCCCCAGAACAGGTTTACATCTATCACTTCCAAAGGCAGTAAAAAGATCCTTGTCAGAGAAACTGATTTATTGCAGGGTTTAATGAGGTTCTTGTCAGAACCTGGTTTACTGGTGTAAATGCAAATGTCAGGTTGGAATAAATCACAGGGCTAAGGGACAGAGGAAGAAATAATCCACTTCTCCTGGAGAGATAAAGCAGCTCCATGGGTAAGGTGGTCTCCTCCTTGATCTGCCAGGGGAGATAAGGTGATATCCAGCACTGCTAAGTGCCCTCTCCAGCATTAATTGCTGATTAACGGGAGGGGCAGGGCCCCAGCTGTGCAGATGAGAGAGCCTCAGCCCCGCGGGATGGGAGAGCTCCCACTGCCAGGACACCCATCCTGCTGGGAACTCCCTGTACTCCCACCAGCCCATGGCCCTGCTCTTCTCCTGCCTTTCTTGCAGCCTCTGAATTGTGAGTATGAACACTGTGGGTTTGCAGGCAGATGTGAGCCCTGAGCCAGAGCAGGGAATTCTGTAATCTCGGGATGGTTTGGTTGAAGGGACATTAAACTCATCTCATTCCACCCTCTGCCACTGGCAGAGACACCTTCCACCACCCCAGGGTGCTCAGACCTCCTTTGCCAGGACTGCAGGGCTCATGGAGAGGGGAAAGTCCTCTCTGCAGCAGCTCAACCTCTTACCCGGGATGTCAGCTGAGGACATTGCTGTGCCCAGCAGGGCCAGGCTCTGGCTCAGGGCTATCCCCTGACTGAAGGAGTAGGGACTGCTGGGAGACACAGTCAGGGAGTGGGAATGAAGTTCAGAGAATCTCCTGAGTTGGAAGGATCATAAAGCCAAACTCCTGGCCGTGCACAGAATGCCCCAAGAAGTTGAAGTTGTGCGTGTCAGAAATGTGTCCTGTTGTGCTTCCTTAGATTTTGCTCAGCTGGAAACAGCCTTCCCACTCCCTCCTTACCTTGTTCTCCAGAACTAACCAACAGCCTTCCCACTCCCTCCTTACCTTGTTCTCCAGAACTAACTCCTCACCTGCCTGGCCAGTGAGAAAAGCACCAAATGCCAGCAGCTGCTCCTCTTCCATTCCCTCCCTTCCAGTCCTTCTGAAGTACATGGGGAGATGCCCACCAGCCTCAGATCCCTGCTCCAGGGCTGCTCCCCAGGAGGACTTGGCAGGATCGGAGCGGATGGAAGGGGTTTTGTCCAGAGGGGCTCAGCTGGTGTCCCTGTGCCCACCTTCCTGGGCCTGGCTGTCCTGCAATCCTGTGGATTCCTCCTCTCCCTCTCTCTCTCCCCTTCCCTCCCAAACCTCAGGCTGTCCTGTCTGTGCCACTCAGTCCCTGTCTGCATCCTCTGCCAGGTTCCTGCTTGCTTTTACCTTCCAGGAGAGGGTCAGGGAAGGCCAGGTGGTACCTCTCTGCTTTTTCATCCTCAAACACGCAGGTTTTTTTCCAAAAGCAGTAGATGGGCAGCTGGTAAAATGCATGAGAGATGCTGCTGGATGTAAAAGCTGGCTCTTTTTTGTCCAGAGTCATAAAAGCCCTTCAAGAGATCCAAACCGGAAAGGACAGGCACCTAAGAGTGAAAACAAGGAAAGGGGAATAAAACTGGCACGAGGCTCCTGAATTTTTCCATGACTGATTGGAGCATTGCAAGGCACTGGCACGGAAAAGCAACACCCGCAGCAGCACAATGGCCATGAAGAAAGCAGGGGCAGAGCCCGGGCTGTGCTGTGCCCCGGCGGCTCCAGCTCGGGCATCCTGGCACAGCCTCTGTGGCAACCAGCACAACAGTGGGGCTGGCACCGCCAACAGAGCAGGAGTTAATTAAGCCTGCAGCTTTTATTCCGATTCAGCCCGCTTTGAAAGAGCCGGAGTGCCGGGACCTGGTGGGAATGTCTCTGCCTGCCCAGGAGAATCCAGTCTCCTGGGCTCACTATTAACATAACAATATTGCCCAGGATGCCCTCGGCTGATGTAATGCCAGGGGTGAGCAGGGGAGAGGGAAGCTTTTCCATGCAGGACCTGGGAGTGTTTGGCTGGGGCTGTGTCAGTGCATGAAATTGCCTTTCTTCCCTTCTCCCTTCCCTTGTGGGATGTTTGCTAATTGAAGCAGTTCTGGAAAACAATAAATGTTGGAGCTCCCTCCCCCATCTCGTCTTTTAAATCCACATTATTCTGACTTACTGGTAAAGCAGGAGCTGCACTTCAGCAAGCAGCATCTGATTATTTGCATTTCCACGTAGGCTCAGGGGAGAAGGGGAGCAGTTTTGGGGATGGGCAGGTGGGAGGAGAGGGCACCTCCACTGCCTGTGTGTCCTGTAGCAGGTGCTTTTGACAGCCAAGGCTTTTGCATGGGAAATCAGACTCTCCCTTCCAATTTCTCCCCATTCCCTGGGTGGAAGTGTTTGCTCTGGGATTGCTCTGCCTCTGTGCTGTTTTCTCCAGCAGTGGGCATCCAAGTTTTTTGGTGTCCCAAGCCTCCATCTGGGGAAATCTGAGTGTCTGGTGACTTCTGTATGACCAAAGCCAGGGTTTCAGTTGTCTTGTATGTACAAACACCCAAAGGTGTGCTGGTTTAGTGGGGGTTTGCATATGTTGTCCCTTCACATGCTGTTCCGAGTGCTTTTGGTCAGGGGAAGCTGCTCAGATGCCCCGTGCAGGAATGGGGCACTTCTGGCTGGTGTTGGCATCAGTGTGGAACTGGAGGTACAGAATTCTGTGTATTCAATGATTTATTTTGTGGACAAGCACTGGAAAGGCCCCTCTGCACGATTTCCCCCCTGGATCAGCCATGTATTGTAGCAATCAGTCTGTATTGTTCCAATCAGTCTGTTGCTGCCAGTGCAGCCTCTCCAGCCCCCCCAGCCCCCCCTGCCTGTCCTGCATGTTTGGGGTGGCCTCAGGACAGGAGTGGCTCTGCTGGCCTGGCTCTTGTAGCTTCTGGACACTAGAGGCCTCTCGCCACTCTGCTATGATTAATGCTCATGGGGACAGTCCTGTGTGATCACAAAGCACAGCAAAACAGCACAACTGGGGCCTTTCCAAGGAGGGTTTTTACTACTGTCATTGATTTTTTTCCCTCTCTTCCCTAAATTTTCCCTGACAGTGAGTGCAGTTTCTCAGCAGGTACCTGGTGAGCAGGCAGGTTACAGGAGAACATTGCCTGGGGGAAGCTGGAGCAGCAAAGACCAGGATTAACCTCCCTCTCCCCACCCCTCCCCAACACCTCCAGGCTCCGTCCAGGGGGTTGTGCTGTCTTTGGACACAAATCAAAAATGTGCTTTAAGAGAAAGTTATGAAACATGAAAATGAGCATTTCATACCTGTGCTACAGCAAACCAGTAAAAGCTGCCTGGCC
Organism: Sakesphorus luctuosus; assembly: GCA_013396695.1. Taxonomy (NCBI): domain Eukaryota; kingdom Metazoa; phylum Chordata; class Aves; order Passeriformes; family Thamnophilidae; genus Sakesphorus; species Sakesphorus luctuosus. Next base: position 908,426 of record VWZD01006345.1, read on the forward strand.
CACCCAGTGTTGTTTCTGTCCTGGATCTCCCCAACCTGTAAGAGGCAATGTGTTTTCCCAAAGTGCCACTCTCATGCCAACCCAGACTTGGGCAGGACCTGCCTGGGTAGGTTTTGTGCAGCAGCAGTTCAGGTCTCAGATGGATCTTTAAGCTTCCAGTCAACGTTCTGTCCCAGAACAACCTATTCCTGATGTGTTGGGTTGCACAGTCACAGCTGGTGACAAGGACTGGGAGGATGTGGAGCCTTGAGGAGCATCAGGCTGATGTGGATAAATGTGCTGCGTTAGTGATACCCCAGAAAATACTGTCATAGAATCATGGAATGCTTTGGGTTGGAAGGGACCTTAAAAATCATCTTGTTCCATTCCCTGCCAAGGGCAAAGAACCTTCACAAGCAGGAATAGCTACCCTGAGTTGTACTGAGCAGATGAGTCTAAGGGGGAACTGAGGCACCGACTAGAGGTGACAATTAAATGGTGTTCAGGTGTGTAAAGGTGACCTGAAGAGCATCCCTTGGCCCTAGTGAGCACCCCTGGCAGGTGGAGGGCAGCACCAAGCCCTCCTGTGCCAGCCCTGGTGGAAAGGAACCACATTGCTGTGCCTTGGGGGGCCAGAGGGGCTGGAAGTGCTGGGTGCTGCCAATCCCTGCAGTTCCTGCCCAATGTGCTCCTGCCCAAGGGCTGTCCCCTCTTGGTCCAGCTCATATTGGGGGCCAGTTTGGCTCCTGAGACCCCAAGGAGGTCGAGGTGCAGCGCCAAAACTTTGAGCTGCTCCTAAAGACACTGCCCTGCTCCTGTAAGTAGGAGCCAGAAGCTTTCTAAATATTATCATCTTACCAAAAGAAGGAGGGGGAAGGGAAAAAAAGAAAGTGTTTTGGCATGAGAACAATTTCTCCATTACCTCAATTAGTTCAAATGATCTGGAAAGGTTCTCTCTGGAGAAATCAAGCCCAGTGTCAGCCAGGGCAGGGGCTGGGGGCTGCTGGAGGTGTTGATATGGGCATTAGTCAGCACTGGAGATTGCAGTGAAGTCAGGCAGTATTGCTGTCACTGCTGCCTGGCTGCAGCCATAAATTCATTAATTATATCACTGCAGTAATTGCAGGCCTAATTCTCTGACTCTGGCACCTCCCTGCCCGTTGCTGAGCCTGTCCATCAATTCAGTGAGGTCTGGGTTTTGCTGAGATCATTATTTCCTGCAATACTGTAAAATCTCTTCATAAAAATGAAAGCTTTTCTTTTTCACCCATCTTCACCCTTCTCTCAGAGGAGGGAGAGCAGCGAGTCAGGAAAGATGCAGAAGAGCAAGGTGGGCTTTTCTAATTCCAGCATTTTGGCATTGCCACTTTGCACATAGCGATGGAGAGTACCCTCAGAGTCCCTGGAAAGGTGCTGAGGTTCTTTGGGGAGACAGATTAGCTCCTGGCAATGCTCCAAATCACCTCTGGTCCTACAGTGGGGTTGAAAGAACCCCAAAGCAATGATGGAGTGAGGTTGGGATAACCAAACAGGCTGAGCCAATGCACGGCCTGGCTCCTGAGTGGGTGTAAATCAGTGTCCTGGTGCTGGTGGAGCAGTGCCAAATTCCACCAGCTGAGGGTCTGGAGTGCATATTCTACCTATAAAAATGGTGTTTAGGATATCTTGGCACAAGCAGGTATTTTTGCAACCCACTTCTAACTGGGCAGTGCTGTGTAGGGATGAAATCCAGTCACACTGGTGAAAAAAAACACCAATCAGGCTAAAAAAAATTCCACCCTGAGCCTGTGGAGCAAGACAGGTTTTTGTGTGTATGTGTGAGACTATTTTGTTACAAGGAACCTGCTAAAAGCTGCTGGACACACAGGGATTCATGTTCCTGCTGAAGAAGAGGGAGGAGCACCCTTATTCCCAGCACTTGTTATTGATCCTGAGCTTCCCAGCATGGGATGTTATCATTGGAAGTCCCTGCTCCAAAGGTAAGCAAGAGTGGAAAAATTTTTGGCTTTCCCCGTAAAAATAAGACTTATTTCTGGTCTTCATGATTATTCATAATGGCCCTGAAATCTGAATTCCAGGCCCAAGGCTCATGGAGGTGCAGACTAGTGAGGAGCATGGAATGGTGGGATGGTTTGGGTTGGAAGGGACTGACAGCCCATCCCATCCCATCCCATCCCATCCCATCCCATCCCATCCCATCCCATCCCATCCCATCCCATCCCACCCCTGCCTTGGGCAGGGACAGCTCCCTCTAGCCCCGGGTGCACGAGGTGGGTGAGCTGGGGGGCACTCACTGCCCTGCTCTGGGAATCATCCCCTGCTCTGGGAATCATCCCCTGCTCTGGGAATCATCCCCCCTCACTGCAGCTGATTTCTCCTCAGAGTTGGTGCTGTTCAACATTTTGTCTCTGAATGTGTCCCATGGCTCAGGGTTGATGTGACCAATGAATACAGCTGGTCACTTCTGATTTTAAACCCCAAAAAAGAGGCAAGCCACCGCTGGAAATCACTGCTCATGTGTGGAGGAATTTGCCCCATGGCCAGGGGTGTCCAAGGGATCCTCCTTTGGGGATGCTCAGCACTGAGCTGAGCACGTTTGGGGCTGGAAATGAAGGTTTCCATCATACCTGGGAGACAAGTAGAAACATTTGTGGATGCTCTCAAGGCAGAGCTCCACTTGGTCACGGCTGAGCTCCTCTGGGAGAAGCTCCCTGTGCCTTTCCCTCCCCCTTCACAGGGAGTCGTGGCACGAGTCAGTGCAGAGAATAAACCTGAGTCAGTGCAGAGAATGAACCTGCACGAGGTGCAACACTGCAGGAAACCTCAGGAGCTCTGGAATGTTTTTGTGCACCTACAAACCTCCCAATTAGTGCTGTAAAGGAGGAAAATGATCTCCTTTGGCCATTGCCCAAGGTGTAATGTGCTTCTGCCACCGCAGCAAGAAACACTTCTAGCATTGATGATTTAGGAGGCAAAGGAAGGGAAGGCCCAGGGGTTTGTACCTGAACTCCAGGAAATTGTAACCAGCCATTCTGTAAGATTTCCTACAGAAAGGAGAGGAGATGGGGAGTTTTTTTCCCCAGAATTCAGCAAAACCTCACAAAACACTTCAGGATATCAGCTGTGTTACTGCCCTGCAGAGAAAGGAGAGGCAGGATCAAGAGGGGCTTTCACAGGGTGCTTTGGAAGGTTGTTTTAGGAGTGGTGTGAACGTGGGAGCTGGTCCCAGCAGGCTTTAAATGGGCTCTTGGGGAATGCCACCCTCCCGGCTCCCTCCTGCACCCCCTGGCTGTGCTGGGGGGACAGGGGGCTTGGGGACCCGCTGGACCCTGCCAGGCATTGTGGCTCCAGCATGGATGGAGCTGTGCTGGGAGATCAGTGGCTTCATTAGTGTGATTATTAAACCCTGGGTAATTGATTCCGGCTTTCTGGCTGTGTCCAGCCCGTGGTTTCAGGCACAGGCAGCAGGAGGAAAGGGAGCATCCCACTGACAGGAGCCTTTTGAAGTCCCTGTCCCTCGCTGGGGTCCCTCTTCCTCTGCCTGCCTGTGGCCTGAGGACCTTCCCCAGCTGGTTCCAGCTCATTTGAACTGGGGGCTGAGCAGGAGGGAGGCAGAGTCGGCAGGGATGACTCCAGGGCATAAGGCACATTCCTCCAGGTTTCCAGGCCTTTCAGTGAAAAGCCTCAATTAACCAATAATCAGCCAAGCATGGCAAACCCAGGAGCAATAAGTGCTGCTCCTGGCTCCAGGGCCAAAGGCTAAAACCCATGCAAGGAGCTAAATTAGTTGTCTAATTGGGATTTCTGCACATCCTTGTCCTGCTCTGGGTCCTCGCAAGAATGAGATCAGTGACACATTCCCAGTTTTTCTCCTCCACCATCACCTTCCCTTAACAACCCTGCCTAATTAGTGCTGGGAAGGAGGACCAAAGTCTGACCCTGGGTGCAAGATTGGAGTCCAGGCCTGAGCTGTCTCCTCATCCCAACTGCTGCATGCCCAAGAATTCAGCCAAATTGCACTGATTTATACAGAGGAAAAGTTGTTCTCTCCCCATCCTGGTCCAGATGGGACACACCAAGGGCAGCCCACCATAAATCCCCATTCCCTGCTCCCAGCACATGGGAAGGGAGGGTGGAGGGGGCTGGGGAAGGCTGCTCTGGAGGGTGTCCTATAGCAGAGTTTGTGGGACCAGGTGGGTGGGGAGAGCAAGGAATGTCAGAGGAGAAATCCCTCAGTGTGGAGCAAAAACATCTGCCCAACATGTGGGAAAGGTTCCTGTGGCCCTGGTTGTCCTCAGCCCACCTCTCACTGCTCCACAGGAACTGAGGAGCTGCTCTCCTTGGGGGTACTTTGCTGTGAAGGCAAAGAAGGAAACAAAGAGTCCAGGACCTTCTAACCTTGGAACAAAAACCAGATAATTCTGCCCAGGTGGGAGAGCAGGTAAATCCCTGCTGGATGTCTCATTCCAGACCCAGAGATTTTCTGTGTGGGTTTGGCTCTCACAAGCCCAATGAGCTGGTGTTTCCCTGCCCTTGGAGGGGTGACCAGGATGAGAGGATGCAGGGAGGGGTTTCAGGGCCACAGATAAAACCCTCCACCACTTGGGAGCCCAAAAATCCTGACCTGTGGGATGGGGGATGATCCTGGGAGGTCACCCAGAACATTTTCCTTGGCCTGAGCCAAAATCAGTGATAACTAAACCATTCCTGATTATTTCTTGTCCAGAATATCCTGGATGCTGCTGGTGGGGAGTTGCAGCCCTTGAGCTGTGCTGAGGGTGGGACATGGTCCTGTTGGCACCAGGGACCTCCCTTGGGAGATCCTTACCTGGATGGTCAGAGCATCCCTTATTTATTTATGGTTGAAGCTGCATCAAAAGGAATCAGACTCAGGCAGATTTTTAAAACATCCTTTGGCATCTTTAGGTTTTAGGAAAAGGGAACTCTGTGTCTCTGGGAGCTGATCAGGAGTAATGTCTCTATCCTTGCTGTCTAGCTTTACTTTAAAAAGAATAATTTTAATATTTCTTTTGGGTTTTTAGTCAAAATATGTTGTCCAAAAGCTGACAGGTCTGAAGAATGTGGAAGGAAAAAATACAACCTATTTTCTAGGAAAGGAAAGATGTAATAAGAGCATTAATGTGATCAAACCTCCCTAAGTTTTCATTTAAAATTTCATTAATGGCTCAGGTTGGAAATGGTAACTCCCTACTGGCCAGGCAAAAATACATGGCACATGTTTTTACTCTGGAATCCTTTACAATTCTATGTTTGTGCATTAAAATTCTGTATTTCTATGGAAGTGAAAGTAAATCCAAAGCAGGCAGAGTTGCAGGGAGCAGTGGCAGCAAAATGCCTTTTCTTTAGACTCATAAATCTGGGAATAAACTGCCAGTCAAACACTGGGATGGGGACCTTGTTCCACTTGGTGCTTTGGCCACCAGAGAAACGTTCCCAACTCCCTGTCTGTGGGTCTGTGAGCACAAGGAGCAGGGCAGGAAGGGACCCTGGGGCACAGAGCCCACCTCCTCCCCATGGATCGTGGGGAATTCCATTGCAAAAATTATCCCCTGGATTTGGGGGTCTGTCCCCGCCACTGGCAGGGGGAGGGAGCACAAAACCCACCTGTCCCTGCAGGTGTTGGCTCTTACCACTCCTTGGGTGATGGATTTTAAACATTCCTGTCAGGCTTATGGCAAAATAATTACAGAAATCAATAATACAATGTATAATAATAACAAAATGAAGTAGTACCAGGGCAGAGGAGGAGAAGCAGCCTGAGGTGCTGCTCACAGAGGGGGGTACAGGATGCTCCAAGGAGAAGCTAGAAGTTGTCCCCATGTCTCCCATGAGCCAGACCTGCTCATGCTGAGAAGTGTCCTCACTCTCTGCCATCAGCTGCTTGTCCTTCTCCAGGTGAGGTCCCTTCCCCTGTCCCTGTCCCCTCCAGGGCTGGAGCAGCAGCATCCCCAGGGCAGCTCCAGCCCAGCTTCTCAAGGGGGGCTTTCTTAGTAGTATTATTTTGTGGTCAAAAGGTTGCATAGGCTATTTTTTTCTGATGCAGAGGCTTAGAAAGAGTGGAAAGCAAAATATTTTGATAATTATTCAGGCCAGCGGGTTACATAAAAGGTTCCATAGCCCTCTGCATCAAACCTTAACAGTTCAAACCACAAATTCTGTTTTTGCAGCCATAAAACATTCAGGGAAAAGAAAAAGAGAAAAAAAAAAGAAAGGAAAAAAAAAGAAAAATATTAGAAAAATAAAATAAAATAATAAAATCCATTTTCCATTCGCCTGAAACTTATAAAATTTTATGTGGTGAAAAATGACAGTTTACTCCCAGAAGGAAACTGCCCAGAGAGACTGGTTTATTGGCATGGTGGGATCAAGAAAGAGGCCTGAGCCTGTGCAGGACAAAGCTGGGCCAGCCCAGGCCTGCTGGGAAGGAGCTGGGGAGGGGCACCCAAGGGTGCTGCTGTCCCGGGGCTCCTGGGGTGCTCTCAGATTGGACAGGATTTTCCAGGGAGCTGAAACCAAGGGAGGAAATCCAGCCCAGCTGGGCCAATGGTGTTCCCAAAGCCCAACACTGCTCTGAAAATCCCAGGAAGAGCAGGTGCAGTGGAAGGAGCTGGGCAGGGGCAGGAACAGGGGCAGGGGCAGGGGCAGGGACAGGTCAGGCTGCCACAGGGATGCTCTTCCCCCTCACACCCCAGTGGGTCCCAGGCATAGATAAGACATCATGAAAATCCCAAGTAAAATGTGGGAGTAGTTGAATTCCCTACAAAATTTAGTATTTTCAGGTTGCTGGTTATTAAATTAATATGGTTTTCTCCATCCCTGGAAGGATTCAAGGCCCGATTGGATGGAGCTTGGAGCAACCTGGTCTAGTGGAAAAAAGTGTCCCTGCCCGTGGCAGAGGGTGGAAAAAGAAGACTATTAAGGTCCCTCCCACCCCAATCCATTCCATGATTCTAGAGAAATATATATAAAATGTCATAATTATGTAATTACTTTTGCTTTCTAAGTAAAAGATGTCCTCAAAATTATTGACAAGATGCACTTTCTTCATGAGTTTTCTTCCCTGGAATACTAAAAAGTCATCTCATCTCCTGAAAATCCAGGATGAAGAAATATGTTAAAAATTTCCCAATAGTCAGCCACAAAAACACAGACTATGACCAGCTAAAAAACAACATTATTCCCCCTGCGTGTTAGAATTTGACACTTCTGGGCACTGGCAGCATTTTTCAAAAGAAAATTAAAAAATAGCTGCATCTCAGTGAAAAAAAAAAAAAGGCTCTTTGCTGTTCCTTTTCCATTTGCAAAGGGGAAAAAACAAAACACTCATTTTATATTCTTTTTTTACATGGGAAATGTTAAAAAGTCATCTAATCTCCTGAAACTAGCACTAATTAGTGAGCAAACACGGGAGCTGGGAAGAGAAATAAAACCAGAGCACAGTTCAAGTTGCCACACATTGAAGGCCATAAATGCCTTTTCTTGATGCTGTGGAGTTGGGAATTAGTGACTGCAGAGGAAATTTGTGCAGCCTGAAACACAGACTGCCTTTTTTTATTTAAATACTTCAGCTTTAGTGGGTTCCTTGGGATGGGGATGCCTTAAAGTGCATCTGGAAGGCTGAGCCACTGTGTGGAGCCCCACCACAACCTGCCCCTCCACCAGAGCTTCTCACCCTCCTCCTCCTCCTCCTCCTTCTTCTTTTTTTTTTTTTTTAATGGAGATTTTGCAGCCCAATGAGCCTCCAGCATTTCTGAATGCCAACTTTGTGCCTGGGAGATTAACTCTTGGCATGACGACGCTCCCTGAGACAAGCAGAGCTCAGTCAAGGGCTCTTCTCGTGGCCACCCACCAGAGCCCTACCTGAGACTGACACCCTGAGAGCCATCACCTGGCTTTATATTTAGTCCTGCTCTATGTTTAGTCACCTGTGTGGCCTGGAGGTCTCCCAGGTGTGTGCTGAGCTTCATGACAAGCTGGTTCTCCTGTCCCCTTGATGGGGGGGTGTGAAGCAACAGCTTGCTCAGCACTGACCCCTGCAAGGTGTTTCAGACACCCTTTCACCAGGAAATGCTTTGCAAACAAGGGCCAATGTCCTCAAAGAGCCTCTGCAACTCCTGGGGAAGTCACAGAAGCCACGTGGTGCCTCCCAGCAGCTGAACTGCTGAGAGCAGGCATGTTCTGCACCAGCTGGAGCTCTGAACAAGCTCATGGCATCATCCCCTCGATGTTTCTTGCTGTGCTGTCCCAGAACAGATTATAATGTGAGGAGTTGCACTCGGATCGTTGTCTGCCAGGATGGGATGGAGTGTCCCAGCTGGGCAAAGACAGGAAAAGTTGTTCCCAGAAACTGTCCAGTGCAAGTTTGGAGGCAGAAGGAGCCCAGGAGAACGTCTACACCATGGACTGAATTGACCGATTGTGGTTGAGGAGGCTCAGCTGAAGGAGTTATTATTTTCCTGTCTGGTAATAAATAGAATAATGGACAAAAAGCCCAATTCCCTTCATGGAGTCTGAGTAAATGACCTGGTGCCATGGTTCACTGCAGGATTTGTGGTTTGGGACCTTCTTCCAAGCTGTGAATCAACTCACCAAACAGCCCCTGGGCCACTCGTGTGGCTGTGAGGACTCCTGGGTGTCCCTGGTTTCCTCCTGGTACAAAACAACCCTCAGTCTCCTAAAGCCCATGGGGTGGTCCTTACATCAGGGTGGTCACCACCTTGACCTCCTTCATGTGCTCCATAGCTGAGAACATCACGACAGGCTGGACCCACCAGCAGCTCATCCCTCTGCATTCCACTGGCCCCTGGTCCAGCCTCCCTGCTCTGGGCTGGTTTGAAGCCTTGGGGAAACCTCTCTGGCAGTCACTGAGCCCCTGAGGAGCAGCAGCAGCAGAGCTGCCCTCCCAGCTCATTAACACTGGCCAGGTGTCTTTGTCTTCATCCCAGACAGGAGCAGCTGGGCACCAGCTCTGCCCACAGACAAAGGAACTGCCGAAAGATGGTGCTTTTTAACAGCAAAAAAAATTCTTTCTTTGCAACAGTATCAAAAGAAAAAGGAGTTCTGGAATTCCTGATCAGTCCCTTCTTTGGTCTTGGCACTACTGGCATTCCTCTGGCTGTGATAGAATATAACAACGTCCATTAACATGATGTAATTAATTGTATAATATTATAATTGATACATTACATAGTTGTTGCCCAGAGAGGTTGTGGAGTCCCCACCCTGGAAGTGTCCCAGGACAGGCTGGACATGCTTTGGAGCAACCTGGAATAGTGGAAGGTGTCTCCATTCTACTTAGTTATTATGTAGAGCTCTAAATTTCCAGCATCTGTGTAGACTAAATTAGATTGCCAGGCTAATGAACTTCTAAAAATTAATTGAATGTTGTAGATATTACCAAATCTCTCTGCAGAAATCAGATCAAACTAAGACTGAGAAGCATCATGAAAGAATGTAGAAAATCTGCCCCTTCTCACCACCCACTGTAGGTTTTTCCATCAGAGGTTACACAAGCTTTAAAATAATCTGCTTCATCATTGATGAGAAAATTGAATTATTTTAATCCATGTATTATTTTTAATCTATTATTTTAAGGTTTTGACAAGCAGTTAAACCCCCCTGCTAATCCCTAATCCCTGGATAATCACCACCAATTTGGCCTCACAGAATTACAGGACGAGCCAGGCATAAAGCAGAGTGTGCACATCAGAGGATTCCTATTTAGTTTTTATTTTTTAATTATTTATAACTGTTGTCACTGTTGTTGTTATCATCATTATTATTAAAACTATTATTGTTGTTGTTGTTATCGGTCATTGTTGTAAATAATAATAATAATGATGATGACAATAATAGTGCCCCTCTGGCACATCTCACAAAATGCTCTTCCCCACCCACTCTGCACAGAAAGCATCAGGAAAGAGCAAAATCACCCAAAGCAGAACAATGCTGAGGGTGAGTTTAATAAAATAAAAATAATTCTCCCTTTAAAAATCCCCTCCTTTGCCACACATTTTAAAGCACAGAAAGTACTCCCTGACTCCCAACCACGGGGCAAGCCTGGAATAGTGTCCCTTTATTCCCATTTTAATAGTTCTAATTAGAACCTTTCCTATACCACTCCTATATCTACATGCACTTCTCAAAAATCCCTCTTGTCTTGCCCACTAAACTGAGTCATTGTTACCCAGGCTGGAGTCAAACAATTCAAGTGAGGTGTGGAGACAGTGGGGTTTGAAGAGGTTTTTTGGGTTTGGGGTTTTTGGGGTTTTGTTTTTTTTTTTAAGAGAAAAATTCTCCAACATGAAATGTTCTCTCTTGGCATCAACCCTTTGCTTGCTGCTGCTCACCCTGGTGAATTGGCATGTGCAGGGAAAAGGCAGAGAAATGGCCCAGCAAAATCAGACCTGATTTGGGGGGAAAAAAGAATTCTGCTCAATTAGCAGGAAAAAAAATAGAGATTTGGTCAATTCCAGGTAAATGTAGGAGGTTTAAACTGTTAAATAAGTTAAACTTGGCAGAGTCTGTCACCGTGACAAAAGCAGAGCTGTTGCCTCACCCCAAGCACTGAGGTAAGGCCAGGTTGGGTCCAGTTCTGCACTGTGCAATAATCTAAGAAAAAAAAAACATTTGGCTGTGATTTAGAGACAATTTTTCAAAATCCATTGCAATTTTTTCCCTTTGTTTCCCCTCTTTATTTCCCTCCCCCACCAAACCCCAACACACTCCTCACTTTGGATTTATGAGTCCAAAACCCTCCAACTTGTCCTGATGGATTAAGCAGAGACAAGTTGTATCGAGTAAATTAAAAATGAAATAGTTACAGCTGTTGGAACAGAGGCAGGGCCAGAGGAGGTAAAAGACCTCCTACCCTCGAGGGGCCTGGAAATAATCTGGGAATCACCAACTGCATAAAGAAAGGAAACCTGAGTGTCCTGAAGGGTGGAGAGAATCCAACACCTTTGGGTTTGAGTGTGGGTGTCTCATTCCTTGAGTGTCCAAGGCCAGGCAGGACAGGGTTTGGAGCAACCTGGTCCAGTGGAAGGTGTCCCTGCCCATGGCAGGGGGTGGAATGAGATGAACTTTAAGGTCCCTTCCAACCCCACCCATTCCAGGATTCCCAGCTGGGGCTGGCTCAGGTGAAGACCCGAACTCTGCTGTGCTCAGCCACATCTTCCTCTCTTGGCAAACTGTTTTTTGTCCTTTCCCTCCCCAGCCCTCTGCTTGCTCTATTCTGTTTCCAAACTGGCTGTGCCACTCTCTCTCTCTGGCTTTTGTGGGTTTGGGGGGATTTTTTAGGCCTATCCAACGAGCCAGGGGCTGAAGCAGCTCAGGAACAGAAGGAGCCAGTGGTGAGCACCCAGCACAGGGCAGGCACTGTCTCGTCCCTGCTCCTCTTGGGTTCAGCTCCCCACAGCAGCACAGTCTCTCCCTATTGATAATAAATCAAACACAGACAAACAGATTCATAATTCCCCTTTGGTGAATTCCAAAGTTGTACAAAATGACCCTTTTTAGTCAAATAAAAGCACTCCAGAGCTCTGGGAGGCTGCTGAGCCTTCCTAGGGAAGATGTTTGGGCCAGTCACAGAGTTAATGGAGCAGAAAAGACAGGGATGGCTGGGAATAACACATGGAGGAATTTCTCATCCCAGCTCATCTTCAAACAGTGCCCACAAGGTGTCCCTTCCATGCACACAGTGAGGATCCTCTGTCTGCTCCCAGCACCAAGTTCTGCCTCTGAATTATCACCTCCAAGCCACATTTAGGGCAGAATTTGTCTCTGCAGCTGAGTGTGGTCTGTGATGCAACATTCCCTCAACCCAGAGGCATCTGGGGGAGGAAGAGGAGGAGGACACACCTCCAGCAGCACAATCCGTGCAATTTCACATTTCTCAGCTATAAACCTTTCAATAGGTGGATGTAAATCCTTCAGGCTCCTCCTGGAGCTCAGCTCTGCAGCTGCAGCTGTGCTGGGCAGGCAGAGCTTCAGCCAGGAGAAGGGACTGTGGACCATGGGGCTGATAGTGGTGGAATGTTACACAAGTTCCCACATGGCTGCAGTGCAGGGCAGTTCCCCAGCTGCTCATTCCCTGCTGGACATCTCCTACCAGAAGCTGGAGCCATCGCTTCTGGGGTGCTGGGAAGGAGGGGGATGAAGCAGAATGATGGAGAAGGCGTTTCTGGAGGGGGTTTGCAGAGCTGAGCTTGTGGGACACGGGGCTGCCTGTGTGTGCTGGGGGGCTGCAAGCAGGGGGGATGCCCTTCCCATGCCTCACACTCCGCTGGTGTCCATAAATCCTATAAATCCATTTGTGGCTGCTGGAGTGGGCTGGAGGTTCAGCTTTCCATGGTGGATATAGCCCAGACAGGGCACGGCCCCAGCAGCATCTCAAAGATCCCTCGAGGAGGGAAGAGCAAGAAGTGCTGTCACCAATAACTAAGAAAACACAGGAGAAAAAGCAAGCCTGACACAAAATGCATCTGGGTCACTCCAGCAGGCAAATCTCTCCACCCAGAACAAGCCAAGATTAACTCCTGGCCAAAATCCCTGCACTAGCACTAACCACTGCCTGATGAAGTGATTTTTCCTGACATCATGATGCAAGTCACTGTCAGAGGAAGGGCTGGGAACGCTCGAGCCCTTCCATGAGCCAACCCACCGCAGGGCTGGTACCTGCACTCAGCTCCCCGCTGGAAAAACAAGCAATTTTCCAAAGGTAAGGGAGTCTTGGGTTACTAGGAACACAAATCATTACAAGTAAAACTGCATTCCCATTTTATTGTATTTGTTTTATTTATAATTTTATTACTTATTCCACATTTTCCATATTTTCCATGTATTTCACGTCATTCTCGTCCGTTCAGGCCTTTACATGGAAACTTGGGCTCCTCTCCATGGCCTGACATGTCAAAGGCTTTATAAACAGCTTTATTTCGTTGTTTGCCTGGCATGTTCCATCCCAAGAGTGTTTGCCTGGTAAAGTCTGAGTGTTCTCTCACCTGGGAACAGGACGAGGAGAGGAGGGAAGAAAAGTGACTGTGAATGCAATAAGTTATTGAAAATAAAAACCATCAAATTGTTCAACTGGAGTTTTAACAAAACCAGCGTGAGACTCCTCTGCTCTGGGTCGTGGTTTTGATCATGTCAGGGGTTTAAGTTGTCAGAGATGGGGATTTTTCCACGCACTGCAGTCAATGTGTTGCACGTGCACACCCAGATTTCCCACCCAACCACAACCCGAGTTTACTGAACGCAGAGAAATTCCTCGCAGTGCTGCCAGGTTCCTTGCCTGCTCCACACTTCTGGAAGGTAATATCCTGCCTCTGAACGTGCAGACCATTCACCGTCCTCCCCTCTCCTGGATGCACAGGCATCTCACACACAAGCCTTTTCTTTCTTACTCCCATCTGACCCCAATCTGTGAGCGGATGGGAGTGCTCAGCTCTTAGCTGTGCTTCCCAGGGTTTGTGTCAGCAGGAACATTGGGGCAGCTTGCAAACAGCCTTGGAAAATCTGCTGCAGCATCTCTGGTGCTCTTGACAGGGTCTGCTTGAGCTCAGCCTCGCCAGGCTAACAGTTGTCACTCAGCTCTTGAGCACATTGATACCAGCTCAGCTATTTCTCGTGTCTTGCACCCTCCGTGATGATTCCTGAGCGTGTTCATTCTCATTCAGTGCAATCCCACCAGCAGAGCCACACAGGAACCTGAATAATCTCTCAAAAGGATGCTCAATTCCTGCAAAAAAATCCCTCAGCAAGTTCACTCTCGATTAAAAGCGACTTTCAGTCTCAGGAGCTCAGACAATGCAGTGTTTGCTGCCAGGGGAGGGACGAGGAGGTCGGATTAAAACATCTGGCGAGGTAATTAGATGCACTAAAACGTTTACACTCCAAACTGCCCCCACATAATTGATGGGACCATTGTGATGTGTCACTTCCAGTTACTGGGCTGGCAGCCCCTCTCTCCTCGCTCTGCCCTGGGCTCACCTTCAGGCCTGACCTGCCACGGTCCCCCATTAAACCTGCAATTACAGGGTGACTCTTAATAGCGAGGTCCTGCCTGAGAGTGGGGAAAAATGTTTCTGCAGCTCACATGCGACAATTAAAGATAATTTAAAATGTAAGTAATTGCATGGGGTTTCTGGAAACTACTGTAGAGGTCTTGTCCCAGGCAGCTGACAGGCATGGGGGGGTATTTTGACAAGTTTTGTGCAGATTTCCATTAAATGCCAACGAGCAGCTCTATTTTCTTTGGAGTCATTGGTCAGGAAATGGAGATTGTGAAAGGTCAGGCCTGGAAGATTCGGGCAGGGATGGAGGTGTTATTCACGTGTTGGTCCATGGGGATCTAGTTCCAATACAAATCCTTCAGTTGTTTGATTCTGGCTTTCTCTCTGAGCAAGAGACAGGTGGGGACTGACCCACAGGGAAGAGCTTCTGTTGAGTTATTTTGACTCCTGCAGAGATGCCAGGCAAGGTGAGACTCACAAGACCTTAGACTCTTAGAACACACTGAGCTGGAAGAAACCTAGAAGGATCACTAAGCCCAGCTGTCCATCTGCTCTCTGGAATCATCTAGAAACCTGGTGGGTCTGAGTTGAGAGACCTGGACACACCAACATTGGTTGGACCTGCAGCCCACCCCAAGCACTGCACTCAAACCATTCAGTTTGCACAACCAGACTGGAATCTGCAACTCCTCCCAGGCTTCTGCAGGGTCAGAGAGGTGTGAACGTTGCACAGAATGTGCCCAGAGACTTTCAGAGGCTCAGCAGCCCCCGAGAGAGTTTTTGCTTCACAAAACCAGACTGTGGGGTGGGTTTGGATGGTGCCACATGGTCCCAGAGATAACAAGCCATCTGTGAGCACCGTGTCACTCACGGCCCTTCCTCTCCCCGGTTTGTCTCCACCACTTTTCTTCCCAGCCCGCAAACACCAGCAAGGCACAGAGCAGAGCTAAATATGCAATTAGTTACTTCCTGCTAATGAAGAGCGAGTCCATCCACTTCAGAGGGAAACCAGACGTGTGAGAATGGGATGATCCATAAGACGGAAAAGGCTCCATAAGGAATATAATCACCTTCTGCCACGTTTGACTGATTTAGGCTCCTCTCTTTGTGAGTGGGACTTCAGTTCCTAAATCATTTGGGGTTGGGTTTCAAAAGATATTTGTTATCACAGCATACAGAAAGAAAACTGTACATTTGAAATTGCACCGTTATTTCCTTTCCCATCACTGACCTTCTACATTACATTCCAATTTAGAGTTTATATTCTGTATTACAGATGCCTTCAGCTTGTGCTGCTGCATAATACAATTAAATGTATTTATAAGCAGTTGCAGGATCAGGAGATCTGAAAGATTTACCCTTTGTATAACTCTAGATGGGACAAAATACTTACAGGAAATAAAAGCTGGGACAGGCTTGCCCTTGTTACTGCTTTCAAGTGGCTGCTTTTCTGCCTGCAATGGTTCAGGTGTGTTGGTAACACCATGGCAGCTCACCACAAAGACAACATTGTGGGGCTTCCTAAAAACCAGAAAATTAAATATTAAAAAAAGAGATAGAGAGAAAGAAATTAAACATGTCTCTGAGGCAAATGCAGTGAAATGCAAAGTTAAACTGCATGACCACAAGTTTTGTAAATCATTTTTCTTCCTTTTTAAAATGAAATTATCCCAAGTAAGAATATACTTGAGACTCTGGTCTTTATATTTCTTCCAATGTGGTGCTTTTAATGAGGGATTCCAAGAGAAGTTACCCTTAAATGTAAAGATTAGTGCAGATTTTATTTTATCACAACTCCTGTCTCCCCGTGGCCGGATGCTCATGGATGAGCCAGAATGGCAGGAACTGAGCTGGGGGTTGGTTCTTGCAACCCAGAATCGTTTGGTTTGGTTTTGTTTTTATAAATTCAAAGTCCTGGCTGTGCTCAGACACCAGAGGACACATGTTGTGGTGACCCAGACAGCGGGCCCAGGGCTGAGTGGCACCGAGCGGAGCCAGGCGCTGCAGGAAACACTCCGGAGCCTTCCTGGTGCCTCTCCAAGCTGCCAGAGGAGGTTTATGTTAACATCACATGGCTGTCTCCAGCTGCATTTGTCAGCACAGCCCATTTGGAGACCTTGCCATGCTGGACTGCCCAAGGAACAGGAGGGGGGAGATAAAAAGAGCCACAAAAAAAACCCCAACAATAAATATTCAGGTTTTATCACCAGCATCTTCCGTGGTGACATTCTCAAAGCCAGGCTCCTTCCCCCTGTCTGTGCAAAACCTTTGTGCAACCCTTATGGGGCAGCTTTTAAAATGATTTTTTAACACGCAGGAAAGTAACACACTAAAGAAAGTTGGCAATGAGTTTGGCTCAAGTAGCCAAGTTGGGCATGGAAAAAAAAATAGACAATAAAAGGTGATTTCTAGCCAAGTCTTAAGTGAGTATACAATATATACATTTTTTTCCTGCTCTTTGCCTCAGTTATTGGCCAACTTGGCTAGGAGCTTATGGAAAACACTGAAGTGGATTTATTATAATTGGGAGGTTTTTTCTCTTTTTTTCACCAGGCAGAAGTTCTTATAAGCAATAATTGAATTGTGGCAAAAGAGTGACACAGACAGGTTCTCAAGGATGCCCCATCTAAAAACCCTCTTTTCTACACTATTCTTTACATAAGGGGAGTTCATGAGTGCCAGTGATCTAATACTGCTGCTATTTATGATTTCTCCAATTCCTCATTATAAGCTGTGTCATAAAGTGGAATATTATTGATGCCAATCATGTTTCCACGCAGGTTAATTGAGCAGCGAGCGCCGTAAGTCAATTAGGATAATAAACCTGCTGGGGTGAGGGAGGGGATTTTCTTGGAATCAACATTTTCCTCCTGCTCCTGATGCAAAGGGGCTCAAACTGCAGAGGCTGAGGTGGCTCTGGAGCCACTCTGTGATGCCAAGGCTGGGTGGCAGCTCCTCCCCGGGTGGCTCCGCTCTGCTGGGACACGTTTGGAGCCTCCTTCCCTGCCCCGGGGCATCCCAGCTGGATGGCTGATGGAGACAGAGCTCCTTGCTGACGTGGTTGCATATCTAACATCCTGCTCTGTTTCATACCTACCTGCACCTCAGGTTTTCTTGTCTTTTTCTTTTGGGAAAGACAAAGTTTAAAAAATCAATTAAAAGAAAATACAGGATTTTTTTTCTTTTTTCTTGTTTTGCCTCTGAGGCATCTTCCTCATCTCCTGAAGGCTGTGGGGTTTTCTCTGAAGAATCACAGATCTTGTGTAATATTTGACCAAATGGCAGCAGCCCCAAAGTCTTTGAGACCTGGACCAGACAGTACAGAGAAAGTTGCATGAACAGCAGCCTCTAAAATACCCAAAGGAGCCCGGGATATTCTGACACAGGACACAGATACTGGATGCAAGATGACACAAGGTTTGAAAGGCTGATCACCTCTAGCAGACAGAAAAGGAGTTGGGCATGACAATACAAGGGAAAAAACCCCCAGGTTTGAAATGCAAAGTGAAAAGAAACAGAAACCACAAGCCTGAGATTAACAATAAATTTATAAGCTGCAGGTTTGGGCTGTGTTTAAATAAGAACAACAGTTTCCTCTCTGCCTTTTGTCAATAAGAGGCAATTCCTTTTCAAATGGAGCAGACAGTACATTTTCCCATATTCTCTTGGAAACATCCTTCCAAGTTGCACGACTTTTTATAACAAGTCAAAAGTTTGCCAGAGGCATTTAACTCTCTGCAATTTTCTTATTTCACAAAATAAGGATCTAAAGTTTTAAGAAAAAATGATCCATTTCTATTTATGCTACTGGAGCTGCAGCAATGGAAAAAGCAAAATATATTCTCAAGCAACATTAGTAGGAAATTGCTTTAGGCAATTGTCATTCCTGTTTGAAGGTACTTGTCGACAGTGCAGTGACTGGGCCATTTTTATGAACTCAGCCTGGGTTAGATCTGAATGGAAGATCACCAACTTTAGCACTTATGAATTGGCCAGCTGAGCTGAAAAAATGCTCTGATCAACACCAGGAACTGGCAGATGCTTGAAAGTTGCTACACATCTTTGTGCCCAGTCTTAGGCAGTGACAAATGGAAAAGGATGGACCAAGCTTAGCTGAGGACAAAGTGTAATTAAACATCTACATAGCACTGTAATTACAAAGAGGTGGGTGACTAAATCCCATTACTGATCTGGAGCTAAACCTGTTAGCAGGATACAGGGGATTGCAAAGAGATACACACACCTTTGCCAGCGAGTTACACAACCCTCCTGCAGCTCCCGAGAACGTGCACATCCCCAGGTCTGGCTGCTGCTCACATGGGCTGATGGCATCAGCAGGAGGCTGCTCATTTGTTCCAGACAGTGAAAGTAGCACAGCCTGGAAGTTTCCCATGCAGGGATGAGACTGATCCATGTGTCATCCCAAAGTCCTCCTTCACACACGTCATTGCAAGTCGTGTCACTAAATTTAGTCCTTACAAATGAGCTTGCAAGCAGACACCCCAGCATTCACCCAAGAAGGTGTTCAGTAGGAAGGATGCCAGGCCACTTTTTCCCAGCTTTTCCTCCTTGGTGTGAAGTTTCCACCTTCTTCCCCCCAGAGATGAGTTTGGATTGGGTGTGGGGAAAGCAAGATGAAGTGAGAAGGGAAGTTCCCCTTCCCTTTCCCTCATCCCACCATCAGTGATTGACAAGCTTCATGTCATGCGTTAGATGCCAACAAGACCTCCTACAGTAGCTTTTGTGCCCTGGGTGCTGAAGTCCTCTGGGATTTATGAAAATGGAAAGTTTATGATGCTGTGAACAGCACTGGATCAGCTTTGTACAGGGGTCACTATTTTAAGTATTCAATGATCCCAGATTCCAGTATCCCAGTCATTGAGCAGATGGTGGCAAAGTCCATGGAGAGCCCAAAGTCTGGATGGAGGAAAGAGGCAAAGGGACAGACAGACAGATGTTGTTACCATAATGAAAGTGTGCTGTCCCATCCTTTCCCATTTGGAGGCTGTCCCATGCTGGTGAAAGGTAGGGATGGTGTCCTTTTTAGCATCAAGTGATGGCACTTCAGAAGTCATGAGATATCCCCAGTGCAGGCAGAGATGAGATGATCAGCACAGGGCTCCCTCCAAAGGTGTTCCCATTCCCAGCCTCATGGCAGCCCCACCAATCCAGACTGTTGACTCACTGGGACAGCTCAGGATGAACAACCTCAGCACCTTCTTAGCAGAAACCCATTTCTGTCTCCCAAACAAACAGAGAAGCTCTGGGGAGGCAAAATGACAAATTGCTGTGTGGCTTCACTAACAGGATGCAAGGAGGTGACGGTCCACCCTCTCTCATCATCTAATGGGGATAAACCCAACTTATCCAAACGCTATGGACAAGCAGCAATGCTCCAACCACAGGATAACACGCTCAGAAAGGCTGGCTGAGATCCCTGTACAGCTGAAAGCAACTTGAGACCTGGCCAGCACAAGCAGAGCATTTTGTTGTTGTTTTCTAAAATGATATTCATTAAGACCAGGACATGGGCAAAGTTCCCCTCTCTACCTCAGGCCAATGTGCTCCCCTGCAATTCCTAACACTAAAAAGGAGATGGGGGAATAAGAAACCTCAGAAAAATAAAACTTATTTGGCACTGCTGATTAAAACCAGTTTGTGCTTCATTGTGAAAATCTGGGTTTGCTCAAGGTTTGTGCAGTTCTGGTCCCTTCCATCCATCCACATAAGGTTTGTTTTAATGACCATGGAGTTATGTGAATCTATTAATTTTTTTCCTGAAGGTTTCATAATAACAATGCCTGTTTTTTTCATGCAGCACTTTCCAGCCACGTGTCTGCAAATGCATTGCAAATGGGCAATTAGTGTCAGCCCAGTGCTGAGGATGGAGAAGCTCAAGCACAACCCAGGCAAGATAACTCCTCCATAGTAATGCCAAAATCAGGCTTTGAGTTTGATCTTCAAACAACTGCAGTTGGAGCCGAAAAAAAAAAAGCAAAGACAATTCAGCCAGCACAAACACAAAGCATTTCACTGAGTGGAAGGGAAAGGGCTGGCATGGGAATGACCAGCCCTGGAATGACCACGGATCACCAGGAGAGCCTGGTACAGCATGTCCTGTGCTCCAGGAGTCACTGGTCATCTGCCCTCACCTGGATGGTGCTTCTGAGCCTCTGCTCATGGATGGACCACCCAAAAGGAGCACCCAGGAGCCAGAGGGAAGCCCTGGAGGTGATGCCAGGCACACAGGCTGGCGATGGGAGCCAGGCAGGAGGAACCACCAGCAGGTCCTGGCCAGGCAGAAGGGAAAGCTCCGAGCCAGCCCCAGCCCCCCGTGGTATTTCACTGCTCTGCTGCTCCCCAGAAACCTGCCCATAGATCATCCTGCAGGAGCAACACGTGGATCCAATTGCCCAATGCCAGCCCTCACTGCGCTGGTATCCACATAAATCCCGGCCCCTGACACCAGCCTTTTCATCACTGGGCTGCAGAGCGCAGGGAATGGGGAGAGCAGGGAGGCTGGGCTGGCTGGAGATGGGTCTCAGCAGCAGGCACAGCTCCTCTTTCCTCCCCAGTAATCCTCTCTCTATTTCACCCATCAGCTGATCACATGTGGGTCCCATTTCCCCCGCCCTGCCCACATGTGAGCGAGGTGGCAGATAAAGCCATCCTGCCATCTGAGGAGTGTTTGCAACTGCTCCTGATTAGAGAAGCAAAACCCCTCTTGCTGGAAGGCATGAGGGCTCCCCAGCCCACCCCAAAGGGCCCTGGGCTCTGGGCTGAACGTCCCCGAGCTGCCCTCAGGGTTGGGGGCCAGTTTCTCTCCTGGGGTTCACTGGAAGAGGGAAATTCCTGCCTTTGAATTACTCTCCCAGCTCACTTTATCAACTTAAATAAATATTAAATATCTTAAATAAATTCAGTGGTATTAGGAACAAATTCATGCATTTGGAGACTTTTTGAGCAGGAAAGATTATTTAATCCAATATATCTTTCCGTGTGAAAAATCAGGAATTTTGTTGAGGTTTTCTTTTGTTGTTGGGGTTTTTTTGTTTGTTTAAAAGAATGGAAACTAAAGCCAGAAAATCTTCAATCTGAAAATCAGAAGGGAGGGATTAATGAAGCAAAAATTCTCCCCTTTCTTTTGGACTGGGAATTAATAGGTATTATTTGGGGCCTGATCAAGTGAAGTACCAGAGAATGTATAACCAAACTGGGGGCATTTCCAGCATCAGATATTTCTGCCTGATATTTTTCATATAGAAATGTAAAAAGCCCAAACAGACCCTCAAGAAGATTTGTATTTTCTTAGAATTTCCGTCCTACCTGTGTCAGTGTTGCTGAGGGAGTGTCACCCCTGGGTTCAAACACAGCAAAGTGTTGAAATCACATATTTGAAATCAGTTGGAATGTCGAGAAGGGAGGACAAAAGCAGGAGAGGAAGAGGACTCATGTCTGCTAAGACCTGGGCAAACACTTCACCTCCAATGCTTCCAACACTTCAGGTGGCTCTTGGTTGTTTTGAGTCTTTGCAGTTTCTCCTTCCTAAACAGAGAAAGACAATTAACTCAGGGCAGAGCTCAGGACCAGCTTTGTCCCAAAATCACCTCCCAGCACCATCAATAGCCTTTTCCTTCACACATTCATTTACCTAACAATTCACTTGGGAGGATGACAGCCTAAATTTCCAGCCTTCCTCTTCCATGGCCACCCATCAGGTCCTCCAGAGGTGTTTTGTGCCTCAAGCTGCTTTGCTGTGGGATCAGACTGGGGGGTGATGGGGGTGTTGCCTCCCATCCTCGTGCCAGGGCTCTGGGGCTCATCCTGCACCTTGGGGAGCTGCCTGTGTTCCACCTGGAGGAGCAGCCTTTGCCAAACCCTCTGCTTTGGAATGAACCTGCACAGAGTCTCAATTAATTCAGTTAGGGAGCAGGTCCTTTGAAGCTGCCACTGATCAAAGCTTAGAGAAGTGAAGAGCAAAGAAAGAGTTAGAGGAAAAATACAAAGCAGAAAAGACATTGAGAGGGAAAGAGATGGTGAATGGCAAGAAGGGAGTTAATGAGAGCCAGAAACACAAGTTGGAGAAATGTTGATTTTATTTAGCATTAATTGCAGGAAAGAGCCTATAAAGTGTGGTAAAAAATTATTAAGTACCACTATGCAATGCCAGCTTTGTGCCAGCCATCCCCACGAAACAGGTGTATTATTCCTAGTTCCCAAGGTATAAATAAATAATTGCTTTTCCACATCTTTTTTTATGATGGCATTTCATTATTTTTTACTGCCATATTGTTACAGCTCCAATTCCTCCAGAGCAGCTTTGGAGATTGGTGGGTGAGGGAACACGTGTGGCTGTGTGTGTGTGTGCAGGGATGTGCTCGTGGGCTGGCACGTGGGAGCCACGGGAGCTGGGACAGGCTGAGGTGTCTCAGCTGGCACCTGAAACCTCTTGGTCATCCAGGTTACCTTTCCTGAGGGAGGGATTGCCATGGGACAGGATGTTTTGGGGGATATCAGCCCCCTCCAAGCACTGGTATTATCTCAGCCCAGTCAGGGACACTTTGCTGGGGTTCCCATGACTCTTGTTTGCATGTATTGAGATCAGAAAAGGGAAATAAAACCTGTATTCTGCCCCACTTTTCATCTCCTCCTCATGACCTGCCCATATGCCCTTCCCAGCATTGTTACATCCGACACTGCCTGAGTTAACAACAACGAGGACAGATCACATTTTTCCTGAGCAATGTTTATATCAGCATTTTTGGGCTTGTTTGTATCGAGTCTCTCACTTCTCAGGAGGAGGCTCAGCAGGGAGATAAGCACTGGATGCATTTTCCTTGCAACCTCTGCCTTCAGAGAGGCCACCAAAGACGCTGGAAGTGATGATTCCCTGGTAATGCCTCGGTCCAAGCTGTGACCTGGAACCGTGGGCTCTGCAAATATGCATAAATCTTCAGCTCCCATCCAAATCACTGCAAGGTTCAGTGAAAACAGCAGAACTGCTAGGGAATCCAAGCTAAGCTTTAATCCAGCTCTGGGGTGATTTATGAGCTCAGGTGGAAACCAGGAAACACCACGGCTTTGGCCCCAAAGCAGAGGGGGGTTGGTGGCTGCCCCAGCCCAGGGGTGGCTGCTTTGGTGCTGAAAGACTGGCACAGCCAGAACACAGCACAAAACCACCCCAGCAACATCTGCAAACCCTGTTCACCTATCAAAATATTAGCACTGACAGTAGGAAACACAACTATTTATTCCTACCTCAAAAAGAAAAGAAGAAAGAGAGAACACTTCGGTCCCAGCAACCCAATTTTCTGAGGAAGAATGGGTGGCATATCAGCAGGGAAAGATGCTTCTGTTGTTGGCAAAGCTCCCCCCAGCCAGAAGCAGGGACCATTATCTCTACAGAGCATTAATGAGGCCATTCCCTCTCCTTTCTCTGATTCTCATTATCTATCTATCTATTATCTTGGAAAAAAATTAACCATGATAACAACTAGCGTAAGATCCCAGGTGACATGACCAAGGAGACTTTTGACCAGCCTGGGTACCACCCCTGCACATGCCCAGGAACCCCCACAGAACCATTATCATTCAGGCTGGGAATTTTGAGTCTCCTTAATGAGTTCAGCTGAGAAACTGGTGGGTGAGGGAGGGGATTTGTGCCCCATGACTGCACTGCACAGCCATGAAGAGCTGCTCAGCTCCGAGCCTGCCGTTCCCAGCCCGGGCTCACAGCTGGAACATCTGTACCCCATCCTGGTGCCAAGTTCCTCTTTTTCCAATACTCACCATCCCCCTCCCCCCTCCATGTGTATGTAAATCTCCAAGGGGAAACTCTGCATCATGGTCTGCCCAAGAAGGTAATCCCAGGCAGGGTGTTCCAGCAGCACCTGCGACTGCTCCAGCCCAGCCTCCCCTCCTGGGGCACTGCCACCCCCAGCCCCGACCCACAGACAGCCTCCAGCTAAGAAACCCCCACCCAGACAGTTTACAACACCCCACAGGCTTCTGAGGCATGAGGCAATGGGTCATTTGGCTTTCTGGGGCATTGAGAGGCTGTGTGTGCCCAGCCTGGCTCAGCATGGCCAGGGGCTGGTGCTGAGTCAGGACAGAGAGACCGAGACAAACTGCGGTGCCCGGGATGGCACACACAGAATTTCCCCTTCCTGGCTGAAAGCACCAGAATCACAAACTCTCATTGGTGCTTCCAAGTGTTTCAGCCACAGTTTTCTTGCATTTATGTTGAAGGTGATCAACCAACATCACAACAGCAAAGCTGAAAGACCAAATCAGAATCATTTCAGTTGGAAAAGACCTTTAAGATCGTCAGGTCCAACCATTAACCAGCACTGCCAGGATCATCGTTAAACCATGTCCCCAGATGCCACACCTACACATCTCTTAAATCCCTCCAAAGATGTTGAGTCCACCTCTTCCCTGGGCAACCACAGCTTGACTCTTGTACCTGGCTACTAAAACTAACATTGCAGCATTTGGCACAGGTTTTGAGTGTATCACCACATCAGGATCTAGAGAGGTATCACCTAAAGCTGAAGCCAGGCTTTTCCTGACTCTCCCCATCCCTGCTGGGCACTGTGCCTGCCTTCAGGTGGGTTAGCTGGAAATGCTCAGGAAAACATCTCCAATGCTGAATGGGTTCAATTCACCACAAAAGTAAGAAATTAATCACTTTGCCTTTATAGCACATCAATTCCTGCAGGCAGACAGGACCTAAGGCAGTCTCCTGATTTTTCATGGCTATTTCTCATCCCTGAGAGGGCAAGTGTGACATGGACACAGAAGTCACAGAAAAGCTGCCTGACCCCAGCTCTCTCTGTTAAGGCCTAGCATGTCTGACTCAGCCCAATCAAGCTTTGTCTTGAGATGAATATTGTCAAAAATTAGTCCAGAGGGTTCATTCCTCCCTCTCTACCACAGCAAACACAGAGAGATTCCCAGCTCTCCTCACAGGAAAAAGCAAGCCTGCACTGAAAGGGTTTCTGCAGGTCCTACCTTGTAAAAGAAACAAGATTAGTAACAAGGTTTTTGCCTTTTTTTTTTTTTAATTTCAAGTGAAAGAAAGAGTGTGACGAGGAACTAGGAGTCTGTCTGCCATGGAATATTCCTGCAGTACTTGGGGCTGTGGTTTATTTTACTAGTGGTGACTAGTTCAAGCCACATTTAGTCAATAAATATGAGATATGAGGTCACCCCGCCATTGAGCTGTTACCCTGTCTACATATTTCACAGCTGGGTAGTAACCTTTTAACTGGCGTCTACCTCGGTGGGGAGTCTCCATAAAGCAAGAGCCAGGATCCCTTGGTCGTGGTGGGGGATCAGGGCCAGTGTTGAGCAGCCTGAGTGGGAGAAAGGGAGACTCAGGGCCTGCCTTTTCCTTTGCTTTCCCTGGTTTCCAGTGACACAGCCTCCAGCCACAGCTGGACACTTCCAGCTGCCCCACAGATAACAGGCAATGAAGCAGCACATCCCACATCCCAGTGGTTCCCCAAAGTTTTCCCAAAGTTTCCCCACCTTTCCTGTAGAATTGGGTCAAAAGACAGATTTCCTCCAGCTTTCAGCTTTACAGAATAAACCTATCAAGTCGAGCATTTCCCAGGGGTTGGTTTCTCCTTTTATATATATAAAGCAAACTTCTTTTAAAAGTTAATTCTCCCTTTTCCAAGTCTCTGTTTTCTCCTCACTGTCTTTGCTTTGGGATGAGGAGGACACTTCCCTGGTTTCTGAGCTGGTAACTAAGCCTGGTTAAGATGGAGCATCCCTGAGTCCAACATCAAACCTTCACCCCAGCACAAGCTGCAACGCAAACAAACTTTCCATGATGGTCCCAGGTACAACTGGGAACAGACAGTGCATCCCCAGCCCTGCCCCTGCCTTCATCTGAAACCTCCAAGGTTTCAAAGTAGATCTCCAGGTGTTGTTCTTGCAGCCCTACCTTGTGCCCATCCTGCTCCACCCGAGGCCTCCAGAGGTGGTGGCAGCCATCCACGAGCAAGTGCTGAGTGTGAGAAGGAACGTGGGCCAAGTCACCTGGCCTGGCTCCAGAAAGGAGTTCAGGTCCCAACAGAACTGGAATGGATGAGTGGATATGGTGAGAAGTGTCAGCGAAGAGAAAGTAAACCCAAGAGTGAGCAGCCTTGGCAGTGCCCCAGCTGTGGACCAGACTGTGGGGCTCTATTGCTTTACACCAGCTTTCCACCAGCTCTGCCCATCGTGCTGGTGTAGCAGGACCTCAGCTGGCCTCATCTTTCCCCGGGGACTCCTGTACCTGCAGCCACCAAGAGCAAAGCCAGGGAAGGGGGAGTGAGGGGGCAGCTGAGCCTGCCCTCAGAGCAAGGTGCTTGGCAGCGCCTGCCAGGCACTGCACACAGTTTCCAGGGGGAGAGCCAGGGAAGCAGCAGCCCAGTGCTGCTGGCAGGGCCGTGGCAGTGGCTGTGCTGAGCTCTCCTGCCCTCTGGCACACCAGGAATCCCAGCCTGGCTCTCCCTCCTGGATGTCATGGCTCAGCACCGGCAGACGCGGCTCCGGCGCCGGGAGACAGGGCTGGCTCCTCCCAGCTCAGCTGGAGCCTCCAAAATCAGAACCTCTTCTGTCAGCTGCCTTTTATAGGGCTATAAAACCGCAAGTTCACATACAAGTCTGTCAGACATTGGCCAGCATCAGCCTCTGCCACCTCCATCCCACCTCCCCAGCTCTCACACACGGGTGGTCCCTGCTCCCTCCACCTCCAGAACCACCACCTGAGGACCAGAACCCCTCAGATGGACCAGTGGACTTGGAAAGATGGAATTACAGCAATGCCAGCTGAGATGGACGTGCCTGAGCAAAACAGGTACAAGCAAGGCAATGAAATGCCCCTTATTTGGAGCCCCCATCCCAGTGATGCTCCACAGCATAAACCTCCCCTGCACCATCAGCACGGGGCTGCAGCTGGACACCCACCCAGCAAACTTCCAGCCCCTCATGGCAGGCTGGGACCAGGGGGCTGTGCCACACACCACTATCACACCCCACCAATAAGGTGGACACTTGTAATGCTGGGCCCAGCGACAAGGACAACATGAAACAACCCTGCCCCCACCCACTGAGAACACCGAGTGTGTCACACTCCTCTGTGTCATGGGTGTAAAAATAGCCCTACCAACGGCCTTTCCCTTTTTTTTCCCTTTCTTTTTGTATTTATTTATATTTTGAACGCCCAACTTGGCAAGGTGGAAAAAGTTTGCATCAGAGCCGAGGCTGAGGATGGTGACGGGTGTCTGCTTGTTTTACGTTAAATGGGAGGAAAAGGGGGAAAAAAGCAAGTTTGCAATTACATGTTCTGTGCTGAGAGGTGTGGCCACTGGCACGGCCTGGGCTCAGCCTAAACCACACAGGCAGATGCTCAGGGAGATGGTTCCATGGCCAGTGGAAACACACAAACAGGGGCAGCTGCAGCTGAGATTTTATGGGAGCGAAGGGATTAGAAGCTCATTGACAGGCTAAAGAAGACTTTGGGCCTCCTGAGGGCTTCCACTCCGTGTCAGTGGCTGTGCCCAAAGCTGTGGGAGAAGTTGGCAGCCCCAGGTGACAGTGCTCAGTTCCCATCCAGATCCACAGGCAGGTGCTCCTGGAGCTCAGGGCCCCACTGCAAGGGGACCCTCCCCAGCAGCAGGTCCCTTCTGGGAGCTGAAGCTGCACCAGCCCCAAATGGCCAAAAGCAGCACCACACCGAGGTCCATCCTCTGCACAAACACTTTTCCTACCCTTGCACTGGCTGCAATTCTTTTTTTTTCCCAAAAATCAGTGTGGAGGTCACATTTAAATCATCAATACACAGAGTTAGCTTCCACCCTAAGGCATCCCCACACAAGGCATCTGGGAGAGAGGCCTATTTGGAGAACAGCCAAGAGCAAACAAGACAAATCATGGGTCAAATCACAGGCATAAGGGGAATTTTTCCAGTTGAGGATCAGGGCTGAAGAAATCAGCAAGCTGGGAAACAAGGGAAGTGCAGGAGAGAGAAACAAACCTTGGTAAAATAAAGGATGAATCCCTCTATGTTCACCTTGGTTTACCTACCAAAAATCACTTTAAATTTAAAATTTAAAAGGACAATTGCATTTTAACAGGTCCCTCTTCACTCTGGAGACAGGATGAGTTGGAGCAGAGTAATGCAGGTGTTTGCAGCTGGGGAGGATTCAATCTTATTCCCTTGAAATTCCTTGCCCTTCTGGGGCAAATTGTTCCCTCCTAAACCAGCAGAGTGGCTTTTGTTTCTAGATGTTGTATTTAATTGTCTCTCATAAACCTTCCCAGAATTAGTTGCCCTTTTTTTCATCTTTTCCTTTTGCACAAGTTTCTAGATTCCAAAAAACTTGGACTTTCTCCCTTCCTTCATCTCATGCCTCAGCCATTTAGGCTTCACCTCATCCCACCATCATTCCCACAGCCACTGATGGCCCAGCTACAAGAATGTCCTTTCCTCCACTGATGTAGAAAACATACTTGAAATTAATGGCTTAAACTGTCCCAGCTCAAATTATCACATTTTGCTGTGTTGGGTTTTGAGGTTTGGTTGGGTTTTTTAATCAGACAAAAGCAGAGCCACAACAACCATCTAAAAGCACCTCAGTGATGCTGGAGTGCTCGTGTCACTGCGTGGGATGTGCCAAGCCACAGGAGGGGTGACATGGCCACAGCTGCACTCCCTGTGGAAACCCATCCCTGAACCCTCCAGAGCTGTGGCTGGAGCCCAGCTCCACAGAACACTTAAAGTCTTAAAGTCAACATGACTTTGTCTTGCCCAACGAGGCGTAAAACACCAAGAGCTGGACAGTTTTGTTCCTGCCATCTCTTCAGTCTAATTTAGCTTAGAGAAAAATGGGTTTGGAGCTATTTTTGATTCTTTTTCCAGGATGGGAAAAGGATAATAACAATGCAATGGGAGGCCCTGAGCTTAAAACCTCTCCTTAAATGTTTTTTCTCTCTTTGCTTTCACTCCACAACAGCAGGCTGAGACACCAAATGAAGCTGCTGGCCCAGCCTGGGGTGCTGCAGGGTAGGAAGCAGCCAGTGGAGCGGTGTCTCCAATTGCCATGTTGTGGCTTTGGGGAGGCTCAGCAGCAGAGCTAATTTGGTGCTCTTTCCTGTTTTTCTGCAGCTATAGAAGGAGAGAGGCAGATGCAGGTGATCTGAGCTGCCTGAGCTTGCAGCTCTCGTGCTCCTGGGCTGAAAGGCTCAGTGCAACGTGCCCAGAGCCCCAGCTCCAGCCTGGGGTAATACCAAGTCCAAAGCAGTTTGTCTACTGTTAACAGTTGGACTTGGTGATCTTAGAGGTCTTTTCCAAGCCTAATCATTCTGTGATCTTACTCTGAGGCAACAGATGCACAAACCACCATCTGGCTCTCACAGCTGGAAGCAAAGGATGGGGTTTGATCCAATTGCTTGGCAGCAATTTGGTTTTGCAGCACCAACCACGTGTGATCAGCCAGCTCAGAGCTCCCTGGAGCCCCTTCCACTGCTCAGTGCTCATCACTGATGTCCCTCAGCTCAGAAACCACTGACTCTGCAATGCTTAGGCCCCATCCAGGAGCATTACCTTCATCATTGTTCTCCAAGCACAATGATGCCATACATACTAAACTCCTCAAAGTCTCTGCCAAACACACACAAACTCCAGTGTGTGTATAATTATAAATCCATGTGCACACACACACATTACACACTTACATTCATGTTAAAAATCTATACAACATACACACATGTTAAATGCATTGTAAGGAGAGTGATTTCCAGGGCTGTGCTGTATTTAAGGACACAACTAATTGTCAGTACCACTCACTTGGCTCTGTGCTGAGCCACAAAGCCATGCCCAGCTCCTCAGACTGGCATCACAAAAATCATGCCACAGTCAGCACCAGCAATTCTCCAGTCAATATTAGGCAGGAGCTGCTCACAGCTGCCCCCAAGATCCCAGAACCAAGGAAAAGCCACTTATAAACAAGCACCTCTGGAGGAGTTTGCCTGATGGGGCCCTCCTGAAATAGCCACCCCCCTCCCCTCAGCCAGCACATCTGTGCAAATAAACACGAGCCACCTCCAGCACAGCCATCCCTGAGCAGGGGCTGTGCCTGATCCCGACCAGCAGCAGGCTGGGCACGCCCCAGCCCTGCTCTGAACAGCTGCTGGCCCTCACAGGGACAGCACAGCCCAGCACGTGCTGGATCCTGATGGGGATGGGGATGGATGGATCAGAAAGATGCATTTCATCATCTGCCAGGGAAGGGTTTCACCACAGCCAGCTGGTCCCATCACTGGCACAGCACCCACCCTCTCAGATGATGTGATGGTGCAGCCAGGGACTTCAAAAAGAACAGGATTATGGTCTAATTGGATTTCTGGTCTCAATTAGGGCAGAAGAGAAACCAATTGCAAGGCTGACAGGGAAAGCTCCAACCATCTGGAACAACAAGTGGGTCATTTACAATGTACCCACCCAGAAGAGAGCAAGGAGGATGCAAACCTTCCTCCTGAGGTGGGCAGGACTCGTCTTCTCCTAAATGAGCAGGATCAGTAAGGATGGAATAGAATGAAATGTTGCCTCTCCTCCCCACAGCATCACAGGATGGGGACAGGGACAATACCTGGAGAAGTGGGTTCAGCAGGTGGTCTCTGCGTCCTTCCTCCTCCTCCTGGACACAGGCTGGGCTGTGGGAGACAAGCAGGATTGAAGGGGCAGCACCTCTGCAGTCACTGGAGAAACCTCAGGAGACAACTCATTTTCACCTTGAAATCAAACAGAGATCAGGGCCCAACAAGCAGCTAAAGCAAAGTACTGGCCTGGGCCACATGTTGCAGATCAGATGCCATGTGAGGCCAATTACTGCAGCCCAGAGGTTACAGTGGCTGCTCATGCATTTGCACATGGGGAAAATCCACCATGCATCTTTTCTCTCCCAAAAAAAGGCCTGTTTGTCACTGAGCCACTCCCCAGCATCCTCAGAGCCTCTGGGCTGTGGCTGAGGGACCACAAGCACCCTGGGGTGCCCAAGTCCTTTGTGGCAGCAGCAGGAGCAGCCCAGCCGTGGCACACCAAACACCCACCCCTTATTTATGACACAGGTTCTAATGAGCAGCCACAGCCCCTGAGGAACTCCTGGCAATTCCAACCTCAGCAGACACAGATTTTTGGCCCTGGCAGGTTTTGCTGCCCACAAGTATCTTCATTCAGCTGGTTCAAGCTCAGGGCTGTGTATGCAGAGCTGGATGCTGAGTGGGTGTGAGCAGCTCCTGCTGCATCCACGCCCGAGGGTGATGCTGCCACTCTCACCCACACACCAGGAGATCATTGCTTGGCCCCTTTCCAGAGGGGCTTCCAAGCTGGTGTTTCCTTTCTGCTGAGCAATCTGGAATTTGACTTTGCTCTGCTGTGTGTTCTCCTCAGCCACAGCCATGGGGATGAGGGTTCAGCACGTTTCTACTGCTGCTCTCAAGAAGGGCTGGAAGGAAACCTTGGGATTTGGAGAGCACCAGCAGTAGGATTGGGAAATGAACCCCTGGTGGTCACCAGCACTCTCTGCTATACTGAGGAAAGAAAGTAAATGAAATCTCAATGGAGATGGCACAAATAGCAAACAGAGTGGAAAGAACAAATGCTTGGGGGAAAAAATAGACCAAACCACAAGAGCGGCAAGAAAAGTTATTATAGAAAATGGATGCAGTTTAAGTGTGTGATTCAGAGTCTTGTCTGAGTGTCAGAGGTTCAATACTATTGCCTCCAATTTAAATCATTTTAAAAAGGAGTGCAAAAGAATGGTGATGAAAGGGCCCCAGAGTTGTTCCCTGGTCGGAAAAACACAGCCCAGTTGTGCACTGTGGTGAAGTTTTGCATTTTGGCGAGACATCGAGTGCGGGGCCACTCTGAGCCCGCCCTGAGCTTCACAACTAAGTCACTGCTGATCTGTGGAGGGGGAAAACGCTTTGGCCTGTGAGGAGGATGCTGTAGGAACATCATCCAGAGAGAAGGGAGGACAGCTGCTCCTGGGGAGGCCAAGGGGCCCATCACACTCATGAGTCTGAGAACGTGTGGGTGAAGCCAGACCTTGGTTGGTCACCTCCTTCTGCTCACTGGCTCAGGCCTGCCATGGGATGGTTTGGGTTGGAAGGAACCACCAAAAATCATCTAGTCCAGCCCACCCTGGGAAGGGACACCCTCCACTAGCCCAGCTTGCTCCCAGCGGCACAGGCAGCAGGTTTTGCATTCCCACCCTGGCTCCTGCTTCACCCAGGATTCCTGGTAGGGAAGGCTGAACCTGCACCTTCTCCAAGACAAATCCTCTGAGAGTTTACTCCATGGAAACCCTTTGCTGTGGCCTCTCTGCTCTGACCAGACACTGGAAGTGCCACAGCACCACAAGCCAGCAGCCACCAGCCATGGAATTGTGGTGCTCCCTGGGATCCAGGTCCACCTGGCATCCCCCCACGGGGAGATGATGGAACCGGACACTGGAAGTGCCACAGCCCCACAAGCCAGCAGCCACCAGCCATGGAATTGTGGTGCTCCCTGGGATCTAGGTCCACCTGGCATCCCCCCACGGGGAGATGATGGAGGGGCAGCTCCTGGGATCCAGGTCCACCTTGCATCCTCCCACGGGGAGATGATGGAGGGGCAGCCCACCACAGAATCTGGAGTGGTGTGTGTGATCATTGGGATTCACCTCCCAGGATCTGAGGTGCCCCATCCAGCCCCCACAGCCCTCAGCACAGTACCATGACCATGCAAGCCCAATTGTCCTCCAGAGAGGATGGAAAAATCCAGGCACTGGCATGCACAGACAGCTCCAGGGGCTGGGAACAGTCCCTGCACTGCTGGAAAGGGCTTTACACTCACACTAAAAAAATAAAATAAAACAAAAAAAGAGAGAAGAGAAGAAATATCATCATTTTTCCTGCATTATTCATGAACACTGTTTCATACACCAAGCTGGGCTTGATAACCTCACCTGAACACAGACCATCCTGTCCCTGTACTGAATCTTAGATTTTAAGCTCTGCGTGAGCTGCTATTATCATCCATCTCCTCTGCAACCCAGGCCAGAGGCTTCCACTGCTGTATCAAAACAAAAACTTGTGGTTCAGCCTGCCAAAAACTCCTACATGGATGTTCTCCCTGTATTTTAAAGGAGAGAAATGCACAGTAAACACCCTGTCATTACGGCAGCCTCTTGGAGTTGGGGTGTCCATGTGGGTGTCGGGTTTGTACTGAAATATAAGTTTAACAATTGTGTGATTTCTTCTTCTTTTTTCTTTTTTAACTCCCCTCCTGCTTATGCAGTGAGTTACTAATATCCTGATTGGAACCAGATTTGCATGAATTAGAAGTCGAAATTGGAGCAGCAACTGCTGTGCAGAGGATGTAAAGGGAATAAAATGAATGGGGTATTAACCTTCAACCACTGAATATTAATCAGTGTTTCACAAAAAAGAAAATACAGAGGCTGCCACACTAAATATTTTTAGCATTTATTGACGGGCTTGATTTCCTCTCTCCTTTAGACCTTTTGCTTCCAATCACGGACCATAAAAAATCACAGGGAAGATGGAGAGGGTTGAAGAGGGGGAGGGGGGTGAAGAAAAACCCAAAGATCATCCATTTTCTTGAATGCTGGATGATATTTGGGAGTTATGCAACCCAGAGACCCAGCTGACAAACAGAGTTCCTAATCCCACAAGTGCTCGTTCAAAGGCTCAGCTCTGCCAGTCCCAAACCAAACAGAAATCGACCCTGGAGAACAGCGAAGCCTTCGGAAATGAATGCACGAGAAAGAAATAAACTTCCCCAAAGCCAAACTTCCCGTGCACTCCAAGGTAAAATGCAGTTGAAAATCAGCCTAATAAAAGAATCAGCTCATTAAAGAAATATTTGCATTTTTTTTGCTCACTGTGATACGGTGCAGTTCATACAACAACGCCATGGAAAGTGAAATAGAAAAGCTTGCCCAAGTGTCCCTGGAAATGGTGACACCTCCACTCCACTGGAGACACTTTGGTCTGGGAGCAGCAGCCAGAGGAGTGTTGATGTCACATCTCCAACTCCTGGGGGATTCAGCTCCCCAGTGCCCCTAGGACAGTGGTTAAACTGGGATTTTTGGTGGGGTTAGCCATGGACATGGTTCTCCTTGGGATATTACGGGGTGCTGGGGTGGGTTGGGCTGGGGGAAGGGTGGGCAGGTGGGTGGTCAGAGCCCCATAGGAGGTTGGAGTTCATCAGGAAAGACCTCAGTCCCCTCACCCCCAGCATCACCAACTGGCACCAAAACCGCATCCAACTGTGTTGACCCAACCACATCACCACAAAGTTTTCTCACAAACAATGTCTAAAGTAACAAAAAAAACCCCACACAAGTGGAAAACTACAGAGCCTCTTCTTTTGCCATTTCTCCCCTGCAAAATTTGGCACATGGGGATTTTCAAGCCAGATGTCCTTTGCAATCTCCTTTCGACAGAGACAATTCCCTCCCTCCCAAACACTGCTGCCCTTCTCCCTGATGCACCTTTGCAAAACAGAATTCATTTGTTTTCATTAACTTCTTATCAAGTTACCTGGATTTGTTTCAATACTCCGAATGTATTAGAGAGGGGAAAAGAGAAAGAGAGAGAGAGAAAACAGTGGTAGGTTTTCAGGAAATAGCAAGTTCTTTTTCACTGAGATAGAAATCATTTGGCAAGCCACAGTGAAATACTTCTGGGTTCCAGAAGAAAGCAAAGGGGGGAAAAGCAAGCAAGGAAAGGGAAGATGCTAATGAACTGCAGAGGAGAGAAAAATAAAGCTTAAAAGAAAATGAAAACAAACGAATAAAAATGAAACTCGGTGCTGGTCAGACATCCGCATCCAGCTGATCCGTGAGGGAACAGATGCATCCAAGGCACCAGATAAGGCCCCTCCTTTCCTGGGCAATCTCTAAGGGTAGGTGGCGTTAAAGGCCCAGAAATAACAGCATTTAGATAATTTTTGCAAAATAATCTCTATAGGTACCAGACCAGCAAAGATTTTAGGGACATGTTTCCTGCCTGCCTTAGGAAGATGAGAGCCCAGCAGGTACCTGGTGGTGTAAACAGCAATAAACCTGCTAACTCATGGAATCATGGAATATCTGGGATTGGAAGGGACCCACAAGGTCCACCGAAATCCAGCTCCTTGCCCTGCACACACTTCAGTGCTTCCTTTGGAAATGGCAACACCCCGGTGAGCTGTGCCAGATTCTTCCATGGGTGCCCTAAAACCTCCTGCCAAACCTTGCCAGGTTTGCTCCAACTCCTGTCCCTGTGCAGCTCTGCAGAGCAGCACCACGAGGAACTGGGTCTGACCTCAGGGGGTATCAGCTGCCACCAGGCCCACCTGGAACAGGGTAAATCCCAAAGTGTTTTCCAGAGAGGGTCAGGCCAGCCCAGTGCCTCCATAGCCACCTCCCAGTGCTCCCAGTACAGCCCCACAGGGCAGCCCTGCATGTGCACACCTTGGCTGATGGGCATTTTCCAGCTCTGTGTAGCCAAGCTGAGTTATTCCACATTCTCAGGCCTTTGGGGCTCTTCAGCTTCTTTCCTGGGGAGGAAAGGGGGATTCTTTTTCTTTTTCTTTCTTTGCATTTTCTTGGACTGGAGGCTGCATTCTAATTACTCTGCATTTACAGGCTGCAGAGTGGAAACGCGATCCCTTCTCTAACCTTTATCATCTGTTTCTTATCTTCAGAGCTGCTCAGTCCCCTTAACTCTTCGTGCACAGGGAGACATTTAAAAGCCCTTCTGCTCTGAGCAGACCCACAGTGGAAGGGAAGAAGGGAGAAGTAGCAGCCCCAACTCACGTGTGTTCATGGGGGGAACGGGAACGTGGCTCTTTCACCCCACCCCCATCGCTGCTGGCACACCATCCCCAGGAGATGGTCAGGAAGATGCTGGATGAAGCTCTAAGTGACCTGGTCTACCTGAAGATGTCCCTGCTCATAGGAGGAGGGTTGGACTAAATGACTCTTCCAATCCAAATCGTTCTAGGATTCCATGACTCCACACTGTTCCCCACCAAAAGCACAACAGCACCTCATCCTTAAGGGGAATGGGATAGTGGCTTCCCACTGCCAGAGGGCAGGGGCAGGTGGGATATTAGGAAGAAATTCTTCCCTGTGAGGGTGGGCAGGCCCTGGCACAGGTTGGCCAGAGAAGCTGTGGCTGCCCCATCCCTGGAGCTGTCCAAGGCCAGGCTGGACAGGGCTTGGAGCAACCTGAGCTGGTGGAAGATGTCCCCTCCAACCCAAACCATTCTCTAATGCTGGTTTATCCTCTCTCAGCATCTCAATAGCAACCAGGCAGTGGTGGGACAGTGCTGTGTTCATCAGAGGCTCCAGAAATGTTTCTGGGTGGTGGTTGTGGACATCATTTATCTGAACTAAACCCTGCCCTGCCCAGACTTTTGCACCAACCAGAGGCTACAGCAGCACATGAGTAACAAGACAAAACCTGTGCAGGGTCAACTCACCCTGAGCTGCTGACACTGCTCCAGCCAAAGAAAGTGGTGGCACTTCCAGGCCAGTCTGGCAAGTGATGAGTGTTTCTGAAGAGCTAAAAGCTTAATCACTTGTTTAGATCTTAAATAAGCCTCAAAACATGCCTGCAAAGCCCATCCCTGTGCAGCATCCCTGGGCTGCTGTTTGTGTGTGCAGCCCCTCAGAGCCGCAGGCTAATTGTAGGTTGCCATAAAAACCTTTTTTCCCCTTGCACATTTTAAATCTGTCAGGGTTGATTTCCATCACATGCTCCTAATGCAAAACGTCCTGGGGACTCTCTGGGTGAGGAGTAAGGCTCATCCTGAGCTGCTCCTTCTGTGCTGGGAGGGGAGGAACCTCTTTTGAAGTCCTCCTGGGGATTCATGTCTGAGTCTTTCCTGTCCCCTCCCCAGGAGGGATTTCCCTGGGCTGACCCCACCTCTGTTCCTCTTCCACCACCGTGGCAGAGCCAGGGGAGATCAAGTGACCTTCTCAAACCCCAGGGCAAGGAGGAAAATCTTCCTGCCATGCCCAGCCTGTGGCAGTGAAGGGACCCAGTTCTCCCAGTCTCACACCAGAACTGGTGTGGATTTGAACTTTTGGGAAGACAACCAGCCTCAGCCTTACAAATACTCTGGGATCTCTGTCTGGTGGGATCTATGGGATCTTTTCCATCACTAAGTTCAAGGAGTTTCATCAGTGATTATGATGAAATGATCTCCATGTTGCATCTTTGAGACTAGAAAAGTGCCAGCTGGATATTTTTTTAATTATTTTAGTTTCTCTTTCTTCTTTTTTTTTTCCAAACTGTCTCTGTTGCTTTTTAACCATTATCCTGTGCACGTGGTTCAGCCTTTCACAAAAACAAAACAAAACAAAAAATCCCTGGGTGTGAGAAGATTAAAGATTTCGAGATCTGGACATTTTCAAATCAGAAACATATGCTGAAAATAAATGGGGCTGGCAGACAGCCACCACTTGTAAAAGCCAAGAGCTGTTGCATTAAAAGGATCCCCCAAAGCCTGAGGAGAACAAGAACATCAGCAGTTCCCTTCACCTCACTCAGGGACAGCACCAGGACAACTCCAGGAGGTTTATCATTCACCTCCATGGCCTGTGCTGCCTTCTGCCCATAGGAATGTCCCAACCATTTTTGAACCAGCTTTTGTGATTTTTGTATGCACACACTGTCCATCCATCCCAAACTGCAGCATGCTCAGACTCCTCTGAGAAGATCTCAAAGCCCAACTTTTCTTCTGCATGGAGCAACTCTGCTCCAACCAAGATCTCCAGGGGAAACTGCAAGGACAGAAGCTCCAGAAGCTCCAGTCTGACCTGAATTCCTCAGACAAACAAGACACTACCCTGCAAAGGAGAAGGGAATGGCCAGAGTCCTCTCTGCTCCCATGAAGGAAGAACAGGGACATCAGGAAGAAGAAGTCACAGATGAAGAGCAGCAGTGCTGGATCCAAGTTTCCTGGCTCAGCCAGGGAGCTGCAAATAGCCAGGAGGAGAAGGCTACAAGCTGCTGCTTCTCACCCTTCCTTCTGCCTGTCATATCATCATCCTCACAGAATCATCACAGAATGCTCTGGGTTGGAAGAGACCTGACAGACCATCTCATTCCCAGGTGTTCTCCAGTGCTCAGACCTGCTCATCTCCCAGCCAAGATCCAGACCATAAAGCCACACATGTGACCAAACCCCAACTCAAGTCCAGTCCTTGATTTAGATCAAATAGGGATCATCCCACCAGCACAACTGCTACACAGGACCAGGGGCCCAGAGCTGCCCCACATTTTCTGGCTGAGTGCTCAGCAGATCCCAGAACAACTGAAATGCCCCCCCAGGAGAGTCCATCACAGCTGGGATGGAGCTGCAGACTGCAAGAACGTCCAAACTAACCAAGTTTCCTCCTGCAGGACAAGAGAGATGCATTTCCAACCAACAGAAGAAGATCCCAAAAAGAGAACCAGGCACTTTCCTCCACACCACTCCATTTTCTTACCCCTGGCATTTTGCTAATTATTAGCAGGAGAAGCACCTAGAGCAGGACTTGGAGCCTGGTGAGGAGAAAAAAAGAATCAACATAATTACCTGTCCATGATGGTCAAAACCTGCTTTACATGGAATAATGTTCTTCATCCTACATTTGTTTATGGGGCCTTTAACTCTTCCCTTTTTATAGGGGGGTTTCTGAAATCTATTTTATTAGGGGAAAAAGATTTGAGTGTTTTAGGCAAAGTGCCAGTAGCCATGGAAACCTCGGATTTTTCCATCTTCATTACAAGTTCAAGTAAAACCTTCATATAAAATCTAAATGAAAGGGTACATTATAAGTCCATTTTGAAATGTTTGCCTGGAAGTAAAACTTTGGACTGCATCCTTTTTTCTCCGCTGAACATTCTGGTTCTACGCGGAACACATTTTTCAAGTCAGAATTTTGTTTTCTTTCAAATTTTATTCCGTTTGCTCATACAGGGTGGGTCGTCTAGTGGTTAGAGCAAGGCATCAAGGCAACTGGTTTCCAGTCTCAGTCTGTTCCTGATCGGTCAGGGAGTGTTCCCAATTTTATCCAGGTGACTGGGGCAGATCCTGTCAGCTCTAAACATCACCTTGGGGTTTTTTTTCCTTCCTTACCAATATAACAGTGATGACAATTACTGTCCTGAGGTTACACCAGGATTAGCACTGCTCCACTCGTTGATGTTGATGAAGAAGCCACTCCCCAGAAGAGCAGCTGATCTCTTCCACTGCATTTTCTCCTGGATCTGGAAGCCCAACTGAAAGGTTAAGGAGAGGTGGCAGTTAGAGAATGGCAGGAATTGCCTGTTTTCTTTCCAAAGACTGGATTAGGAAATCTGAAATTACACTGCAAGGTGTAAACAGTGACACAGCGTTGTTCCAGGAGATACTCAGTGTGCTTAGACAATCCTTCAGTGACACCTGAGTGGAT
This sequence comes from Sakesphorus luctuosus, assembly GCA_013396695.1. NCBI lineage: Eukaryota > Metazoa > Chordata > Aves > Passeriformes > Thamnophilidae > Sakesphorus > Sakesphorus luctuosus. The sequence goes on from VWZD01006345.1 coordinate 947,928, forward strand.
TAATTCCTGCACTGTGTCATCTTAAAGTGCTCTGGTTTCATCCAGCCTTGGGAGGAGGCAAATTCTGCAGCTGCCTTTCATTTCTGGGCACCATCTCACCAGGGGCCAGAAAGCCACAACTGCAGCAATGACTTCCTTCCTGGACAGTCCCCTCCAGCACATGGAACTGAGCAGCTCCTCTAGGGCTGAATCAGGAGAAATCTCCTCTCCAGCCTCTGCCCTGTCCATACAATCCAGCCCTCATGGAGCAACTGGTACTGGGTTATCCCTAGGAAGCATCCTGAGAGCTTGTCCATGTCTCCAGGTTACAGAAACATCCTGAGACCTTGTCCATGTCCTGGTCTCAGGGACATACAGGGTCATGGACTGCAGGGAAGGAGAGTTTGTAGAAAAGCTCTGTCCCAATCCCCTCATATTCCAGCCCATGCCTGGTGGTCTTCAATGGCCAGGGCTGATTTGGACTCAACCTGAGCTGTGTCTGCAGAGAATTGTCTGTGCTTGGGCTGAGGGCAAGTCAAATTGGGATTTCAGAGCTTTGTCCTGGCTCTGGGCAAGCTGCAAACCTGGGGGCACAACTCCCCCCTGCTCCTGCTCTGAGCAGCCCCCACCTTCTCCCAGGGGGTTTATCAGAGCAGCCCCCGGGTTGTGCATTGCATGGGGTGCAGCATCTGCCCACAGTGGGGCAACCTTCAGCCCAAGGAGCACCACGGGGGGCTCAGGGGGGCTGGGGCAATGATGCCAGCAGTGCAGGTGAGGGGAGCAGGAGGCCTGCCATGCTCCCTGAGCCAGCACATCCATCCCTGCTGCCCCCCTGGCTGGGCAGGGACAGGGCACAGCCCAACCCTCAGAGCTTTTCATCCTTCCTAATGACGCTGGAAAAGCTTTTCCGCATCTGCCACCAGCCTGAAAGGAGACCCTGCTCCTGTTGGATCTGATTTCCCTTCTGCTCTGTCACAGTTCAAACCCAACCTGCTGCCTCCCGTCCAGGCACGTTTCAGGAGGGGAGAAGGGGCTGCAAACGGCGAGGGGGCTCCTTCTTTCTTTGATACATCCTTCCTTCCGCTCCTCACAATCAATTAGTGGGCAAAGACTTCCGAAAAGCTCTTTCCCCCCTAACCTTTCGCAGCCTGTTGCGATAATGACTCTGGAGAGCTCGACCTGGGCCTTTGCGTGGGGTTCGTTCCCTTCCCGGGGCAGCGGAAGGTGACCTTCATCACTCCCTCCTCTTCCTTCCCTACCCCTGCAGCTCACAGGGGCTTAGGGAGGAGGAGGAGGGGTTGGAGCTGCCTCACTCCCAGCAGATAGAGTTTCTCTCCAGTGTCATTTTTGTAATCAAAAGCCAGAGGGTGGTTCTAGAGATAACACAGGCCCTGGGAGGTGGAGGGGGCTGCCCTTCCAAATAATGATCATAATTATGCATACCTTGAATCAAGGCATCAAGAGTTGGAGAGGTGAAAGGGCTTTCTGGTTTTAATTTGTAATTTCTTGCTGCCTCTCTCAGAAACCAAACTCCAAGCTGCTGCAGCTTCCCCTCAAAACACAACTTACCACTGCAGTAACCCATCTGGCCAGGAGCAGTGGGGTTTGGGGGTCCCCCATGATGCAAACTCACAGGTAGGATGTGCCAGCAGAAGTTTTCCCTGGCACCTGCAGCTGCTTTCACACCTGGGGATGGTGCACTGTGGGCTTTTCAAACACCTGGTAGAAAAGCATCCCTGCTCCCCAGGGGAGCTTTGTGCTGGCTCCCACACAGTGGGAAAAGGATGGGACCATGGATATGTCCTGAGACAAGCACATCCCACTCACCATTTCCACAAGGTCTTCCCCACAGCCCTGCAACACTCCCCAAATCTGACAAGTGCCTCTCCCAGTGCCCCAGTAGGAGCTCCCTCATCCTCCAGAATGCCACAGGTGACACTGCAGTGGCTACTGACTCACACCCCTGTCCCTAAAGAGGAAGTGTTCCAGCCAATTTCCCGCCCTGTCACCAGCAGGATAAATGAGGGAGCCACCCCCAGCACCACAGCATTGCCCACGGAGCACCTGCACGTGGGGAGAGGCAGCAAACACAGACAAACAGCTGCTAAACCCCATGAAGCCCAGGCAGCCCCCAAAACACACCACTTGAACCACATCACCCTGACACAGCCCAGCTGCAGCCAGGGAGTTCCTTCTCTAAACTCAAAGTGACTCCTCTGGGAATGAAAAAAGGGCATTTTTAAGGTACTGCTGAACTCTGATCACACAGGAGATGTTTCCCTCCCCACCACTACCTGTACCAGGGGGTGTGAGCAGCCACCTGTTTCAGCCCCTCCACAGCTCAGCATCCTCCTGTTGCCCCCAAACCCACTCAGTGCCCACCACACAGCACTGTGTAACCATGACCAGCTCCCACCACCCACTCCCAGCATAATCAGAACCATCCCATCCCACAGAGAAACTGGAAGCACTTTGAGGTGAGAAGCCCATTACTGAGTTACAAACCTCTCCCATCCTCCACACAGAGCCTTGCAGAGGGCCAGCCAGAAAATAATAACTCCAACCCATGTGGTGAGGAGGGAGAGAATACAGTGTCTCCAGGTAACAAATATTTGCTTCCCCAACCATTGTTCCAGCCATTAAATGGATTTATTAAAAAATCCAAAATTTGATTTTGTTTGAATTAAATGTGAATGTGTCCCCCCTGCTCCCCACTGAGCTTTGTTTAATATGTTTTAAGCTGTGAAGTCTCAGCTGAGCGTGTATGATACAGAAGGCAAGGCTTGAATAGCCCAGCTCCATTGGCATCAGTGGATTAGCACTGATTTAAGTAAAAATGAAGTAAAAATTGGGGATGTTGTGGGTAGGTGCAGGCCTTGGTGTGGGCAGGTGTCCTCACCCTCTGTCCACCAAAACTCAGAGTGCCCTTCAGTGCACTCACATCACCTCTTCCCAGTAAGGATAAGTGGAATAATTAAACTTTTAAGCCACTACTATGAAATGAAGTAGATTTGCAAAATTCCACATTTTGCTTCTCCATTTACTCTGCTTGAACCAGCCCTACCACCCTCTCATCCCTTCCCTCTCCCAGCTCCCAACAACACCCTTTGGAGGGATGGGATTCCCTTTCACTAACCAAGTGGATTAAAAATGAGAATTTTTAATCACACCTAGTCATTAACAAACCCACGATGGATCCATGCAGGTTCATGCATGCACCCAAGACTGAGATAACAGCAACCGCTCAGGAAAACTCCATAAATCAGGACAAAAAAATCCATCACTGCATGGTCTTTTAGGACCATCCCTTCCCTGCTGCCTCTGCTGTGGAATCGCATGTCTGGCCACCAGAAGCAGAAGAGAAAGTCAAGAGACAAGCAGAGGACACGGTTCCTCCTGCTCTGCCCCCTCCTTCACCCAAAATCTAATAAAGATGATTAAATTACATGTCTTTTCCTCCCATTGAAATCCCTGCTCACCGCCCGAGTATTCGAGCTCAGGAAATAAGGCACGACAACTTCCCTCGTGAAACTTAAGAAGGCAGAGCAGGGGTCTGGAGCGACAGGCCTGCACCACTGGGCTGCTCTAATTAAGAAATCACCCTGCTGAGCAGAACCTAATCTAAATAAAATAGAGAAAGGAACTCAGTTCCAAGCGCTGCGTCGCGCTCGCCCCTCCCGCCGGCGCCGCTGCCCCCGCCAGCCCAGCCCGGCACAGGGAGGTTTTCTGCTCCGCTCCCTCCGAGGCCAGGGAGGCTCACACAGAGCCCTGTGTGTGCTTGGGGTGGCCAACTTCCAAAGGAAAAATACACCAGCCACGCATGGCAAAAGGCTGCTAGTTTGGGTTGGGGTTTTTTTTATTGGTGATTTGAATTTATTTTTTTTACTGATACTTGGCCTGCTGTTTGCAAAGGAGGGGGAAAAACCAAACCAGAAGATGATCAGATTGTTGGGATGGCTGGTCCAGACTGGTTTGGGACAGAAAACTGGAGGCTGGGTTACACTTCCCACTCGCCTAGAAAAGTTTCTGTCTTTCATGGAAAAACATTGAAAAATTAATATGAAAACAAAAAAAAATCCCATATTTTTTAGTAATAGAATTTAAAACATAAATATTTAAGCCAAAAATGTCAGCTGATTTGATCATTCTCTTCTTAGAGAATTTCCTTATGTCCTCATTCAGATTCCCCATCAACCAATATCCACATGCCAGCACTGGGATGATCATCCCACCAGTCTCCCAGGCTGAACCAGAAACTCAACCACCACCCATTGTCTGTCCAGGTCTCCTCTAGCTCCACTCTGCTCCCCACCATCCCATTCCCCACGTGGCCACAGTTGCTCTCCCCTCTCCAGTTCAGAGTAGGTGTCCCATCACACTTTCCAGCTCCTCACAGCCATTAATTTCACGAACTGAAGTGACCATGTGAGTGGCTGTTTAAAAGCCCAGAAAGATTTACAGCCACACACAGAGGAGCACAGACACTCCCGTGTATGTTTTTAAAAGGCACTTACCTGCTTAAAAGGGAAAGTGCTGCTGCTTGAAGGTTTCCTGGCCAGACCTGAGAAGAAAATCAAACAAACACTATTTGCATTTATTCATAATTCCCAGCAGATTGTTGTTCTAGGAGCTTTTGGCTCCAGGGGAGTTAATCTGACTAGTGCCAGCAGAGGACCAGGCTGGCTGAAGATGCTTTTCTGAAGATACAGAATCCCAGAATCACTCAGGTGGAAAAAGACTTTCAAGGTCATGGAGTCCAAGCTGTGACTGATTTCTACCTTGTCCCCCAGCCCAGAGCACCAAGTGCCACATCCAGTTACTTCTTGAACACCTCCAGGGATGGGAACTCCACCACCTCCCTGGGCAGCCCCCTCCAATGCCTGACAACCTCTTCTATGAAGAAATTCCTCCTGATATCCAACCTGAGCCTCCCCTGGCACAGACTGAGGCTGTTCCCTCTTGTTCTGTTGCTCATTGCCTGGGAGAAGAGACTGATCCTCAACTTGCTGCAAGGGAGTGGAACAAGATGAGCTTTAAGGTCCCAAACCATTCTGCAATCATTTTCACCATCAGGGTGATCAGACCCTGGGACAGGGACCCAGAGGGGATGTGAGATCTCCATCCTTGGAGATACTCAGACCTCCCCTGGACATGCCCCAGGCAACCCAGGGTGGCTGTCCCTGTTCTGAGCAGGGTTGCACTGGAGCCCTGCAGGGGTCTGTTCCAGCTGAAATGATCTGCAGTTCTGTCTCCCCACCCACACCCCCAGTGCTCCCAGTTCCTTCCAGCCTGCACTTGCTCCCAAGCCTCTGGAGGGGCTCCCAGACCCTCCCAGACATATTACTGCTGCAATTTCTTTTCAAACAGTAAAACCATTTCTCCATAACTCAGCCAAAGCGTTAACACTCCCATTTCAGTTCCTTTTACGACAGCCTCGGGCTACTGCCAGCCAGGCTCCCCTCATCACCCAACCCTCTCCACAGCAACACTCCCAACCCTCTCACAGCACTGCTTGTTCTGCAACAGGAAAAAAACAAAGGCAAATAAATACACTACCAAAGAAGAACATTGGAGTTAGAGGCCAATAGAGAGTGGCAGGGAACCAGCAGGAGTGCTCAGGGCTGCACTGTGCCCACCCCACGTGCCACTCAGGGTCCTTTAACCTCACTCTGTTTGGCAGCAATAATAACACAAAGTGCATCCACAGCCCAGCCAGGCCAGGAGCAGAGGGAAGGCACGTTATGCTGTACTTACACACACACATAAAGGCACAGACATACCTACACATCCGAGGGTCTGTGTGAAGCCATTCCAAAGTCAGGCTCTTCATCATTATCCTCTTCATCTTTGGTGAGGATCCCAAGGCTCCTCTGCAGAATGGACATCCAGCCTGCCTGGAACAAAACGGTGTAATGGCATGGCCCACATCCCTGGTGGTGCAGGGGGCATTCCCAGCCAGGAACTGCAGCAAGCCGGGCAATCCCACCCGGCAGGTGCAGGCCCAACACCCCTCCACTCCTTGGCAAGGAAACACCCAAGCTGCTCACGGGGCCCAGCTTGAAGGACAAGTTACCCCCAAATCCCTGTTCAGAACCAGCTCCCCCTGCTCTGCCTCAATCCTTGACTTCGCTCTCAGCAATTCCAGAGCTTCCCCAAGAGCAGGGACCACCCTGACCCCACCCTGCCGTGCTGGGGATGGATGAGCAGCTGCTGTCCCAGTGGGGAATGAGGCTGGAGCGTGCTCTGATCCCACCTTTTATAGCCCGGGTTTCTCTGCTGCCAGGCTGTGCCGGGAGGCAGCGGCAGCGAGCGGGCACACGCCGGGCATGGAGAAGATGAAGTGGTTTAGCAACAGTCCAAGGACACCTTTTCTGAAGCTCCATTCATAGCACCAGGCACGGCCCAACAGCCCAGCAATTGTTCTCCCCAACATCACCTTCCCATGGAGGCCGCTGGCACAGCCTCCCCTCGGGCACACAGCGCCCCATCCTTGTTCTGAGCGTTGTTTCTTTAACCACACCACCCTGCAAAGACCTCCAGAGAAACTCCACCACACACAGACATGATTTACTTTTTTCTTGTCCCCTCCCAGCTCTTCCTTCTCTCCATCACTTTTCCTTCCTCTCTTTCTCCCTCTCTCTTCCCTTCTCGCTTCTGGCACAGTTTGGCTCTGCCCACCTGCATCCCTCGGGCTGCCTGTGCCAGGCTGGCTCCTGGCACGGGGATGCACAAGCTCTGCATTCAGGCACAGGAGGGCAGGAAAGCGAAACTAATGCACTCAGGGCTTGTTGTGCCACCAACTTAATACCTGCACAGGGAAAACAAAGGCGCTTTAGAGAAGCCGCTGGGATGCCGTGACCCTTCCCCCAGTGTGGAGGAACCTGAGAGATAACAGGGGCTGAAAGAAAAGGCACAAACATAATTAAAACTATCCAAGCAATTTCTGGAGGTATTATGGATGATGATGGCCCAGAGGATAAGAGTATTCCTGGGATTATTAACAGCCACCAGCACAAAGGGACGAGCAGGTTGTTTACTTTTTTCACGCTCTTCAATGTTATTATTTTGGAGGGGAAGGAAGAAATTCCTTTTTGAAAGGGAGACCAGGGTGCAGCCAGAGCAGGGAGAATCCTTTGGTTCACGTGAAAAAATCTCAAGCTCTTGGCTAGTGATGAGCTCAGAGCACGGTGCTACAAACAAGGCTGTGGGTTTGCCCTTGTGTGGGCCATTCACTTCAGAGCTGGACTTGATGATCCTTGTGGGGCCCTTCTGACTCGGAACATTCTGTGAAGTCCAGAATTGGACTAATCACCACCCTGCCCATGACAACAGGCAGGCAATTGATTAATTAATCAGGGCAATGGATTCCCAAACCCAGACCAGCAGCAAGAGGGAGTGTTCCCTCTGTCCCCACCAGCCTGTGCCACAGGATGGGATGTCCCCACACTCTGAGATTCAGCAGCCAGGAAAATGCCAGCCCTTTCCTTCCCTTGGCTTCAGCCAGCACCGCTCCCACTGGTGTCACAGACACATTCCACAGGATTTAACTGTTCACCTAAAGAAATTCCATCAGTTCCTTGAGGAAGGAAGTGCCTGTCCAGCACTTCTGGCCCATCACACACGCTCAGGCAAGCCAGGTCCATGTGCCAGAGTTCAGCTCTCACCAGCTGGGACTGGGACTCAATGATGCTTATGGATCTTCCCAATCTCAGGCACTCTGTGATTCTAATTTGGGGCTTTTCCCCCTCAGCGTTGCTGATACTTCACATCACTTTGAGTCTGGGTTTGTTGGTGCCACAGTGCAGAGGAGCAGGTTGGGGATCCCAGGCGAGAGAAGCACCACTGAGATGAAGTGGAAAGGGCTCCTCAGACCAGGTCAAGGGAGTTGCTTCACCAGGTTGGCTCAAAGTCAAACCACCACAACTGGTCAAGGTGAGGAAATGGTGTCAGGAGCATCACACAAGTGGAATTTTCCTGAGAAATCAGTGAGATGTTTGCAGACTTTTTCACTCAAGACTGTTGCTAGATAGAGCCAAATTCCATCCTATTCCTGTTGCATAATACAATTAACAGTAATACAAGATCTGTCGTTATGTAAGAAAACTGGGGGCACTTTCTGTTCCAGTTTCATCTCACCTTAATCACCATTTCCTTGCCTTGGTGTTAACACTGTTTCCTCACCCTGCACTCAGTGTAACCTCTTTAAGCAAAGCCTAAAGTCTATGTTACTTATTTATTCCACATGATAAAACCAGGATATTACTCACTGTGATAACATGGTTAATTTTCAGTGAAGCCTCTCTTGGCAAACTTTTAATACAATGAATAACAGCCCTATCAGATCCCAGATAAAAGCTGTCATATTTAACCTCAGCTCAGGCTTTGGCCCAGGGACTTCAAGGTGCAATAATTACGTTCTGCTGGTTTTTCTCTTAATTGTTCCTCATAAAAATCAAGGCATAAAATTAAATTAGTTCAGTGTTATTTAGCACGAGCTTTATTCAAGGCCAGTGCTCACATCAGGCTGGGAATGGTGTGTTAAACCACATTGCCAATGCACCTCTCTGGTGGGCCTTGATGGGAAATTTGGTGGACAACAGTTGGGCTGAGGGGGGTAAATATTGTCCCCATCCCCTTCTAAAAATTGCCCCCATCCCCTCCTCCTGCCTGTGTGTGAGGGTTCAAACAGAGCCCCTTGCCTTCTAAGCCCTCAAAACTGCATGCAGAGCAGGTTCCTCCGTCCTTCCATGGGTGGGAGAAATGTTAATTTAAGCAATTTCTACTAAAAGCAAAAGAGGACGAATTGGGTGACAAAAAAATACAAGATGGCCCCAAATTAGAGTTACCATTTTGACCCAACCCTGTGGAGTCTCACGGCATGCCAGACCCAAAAACGAGTCTTTCCTCCCACATGAGGCTGTTCCAGTCCCAGCAGAGCCCAAAGCTGCTTCTGGGACAAACTGGAGCAATATGGGCAATGCAGTGAACACTTTCTGAAGGGCTGGATGGGCCTCACTGACCTCAGATCACTCCAGGATTTATATTCCACCAGCGCAAGCGAGGAGAGAAATGGCCACAGGATCTGAGGGCAGTGGGGTTATTTTAAAATTAGAAGAGGTGTCAAATAAGCTTTTCCATGAATTCATTTTGCAAGTGTACTTTTTTCTTTGAATTTCTGTGACTCTGTGGGCCAGCCACGCAGCAGAGCCGGTGTGAGGGATGGCATGAAATGTGTAATTACAGCGGGGAAGCCTCCGCGAGGTGTCAGAGCCACGATAAGTCCTGTTTAAACTTTACCCAGAGCTAAACACCGAGAGTCAACATGCACTGCTGCCCAAACTCTCTGATCAGGCCAGGCAAACATCCAATCAGAAGCATAAATCAAAGCCCAGACACAGCCAAGTGAGACTGGAGTGTTTAACTCTACAATTCCCACCTGCCCAGGACTTTCCCAGCAGGTTGCCCACAGCCAGGTCTCTCCCCAGACATCTGTTTGCCCAAGGAACTGTCTGTGTGCAGCATTGCTGGGTTTATTGGCCCCTGGTAGGCACAGACACGAGGGAAGGCCCTGCAGGGGACACCATGTCCCAGCCCTGCAGCACCTGCAGCGCTGCTGGGGGATGTTCTGTTTGCTTTTCCTCCTGCCCCATCCCCACCACCGACCCTGGACAGCCCAGAATTCCACACAGCAGGAGGGCAAAGCCACGATTCTGATCTCACCAAGCAGGGAAGGAGAGGGAGGGAGGGTCACCCATCAGCTTGGGGCTCATTGGGCTCCTCCACATCCCCCTTCCTCCCCCTAAACCTGGGACTATATTCCCCATGGGAAGGGGCACAGCAGGGAGGTCTCTCCTTTTAGGAAAAACCCCCAAAGCCACTTTTTGAAGCCCCCACCAGAGCCCAAGGCTACCTACAAGACCAGGAAACCACTGCCAAGGACGACACGACATTCTGGCTGCCAACACCACGTACCTTTGGGAGACTTTGGCCTCAGCAGTTGCCAATCCTTTGCTTCCAGGAGTAGATTCTGCAGTTTTCCTCACCCCTCCCAGTGCCTGGAAGAGAGGGGGGACCCACCACCCCCAGTGTCACCCCAGAGCCCCCATCCCTTCTGCATGTCCCTGTGTCAGCACCATCTACCTGAACACATGAACGAATTCCAGGCTGGCTGAGCTCACGGGGCTCTGGATTAGACCTCCAAGTGATGTAACTCATAATTAAAAACCCATGCCAATATTCTGAGAAAAACCATTCTTTCCCCAGATTGGGCAAAAGAAAGGTTAAAAAACACCATCTGTCATGGTAATTTTTTTTCATATTTCTCTGTCCTTTCCCTCATTAAAGGGAAGTGGGGAGGGGAGAATGTTCATTTGAAGCTTGCAACATGTTTTATTAATTGATGGCAAATAATCCTAAGATAAAGTGCACAATAAATTTTTTAATGAGAACATATGGTGGGGAAAATTGATAGGACTGAGCCTTTGAAGATTTCCTTGTGAGCACAGTTACAGGAGGAGTGGGAAAAGGCTTGGACAGGGAAGGCCAAATATTCCTCCAAGGGAGAACAGGGCAAAGGGCAGGTGGGGGAACTGCTGCTGTCCCCAGGCACCAAGGGCTTCAGCTGGACATTGTCCTTCAAGTGATGCCCAAAACCCCAGTGGTTCACATCAGCTCTAAAGACAGGGTTAAAGCTCACCTGTGACTCTGACCTGTGCCAGGTGTCCTGGTGCCACTCACCCCGGGGATCTTCCCTGGTATCAACTGGTTAGGAATGGGCTTCAGCTGAACTGAAATAACCTGCTCATACAGAGCAAGTGGCTCAGGAGTTTATGCCTGTTTGACCACCTCAGCCATGGAATGGTTTGGGTTGGAAAGGACCTTAAAGACCATCTCATTCCAGCTCCCTCCACTAGACCAGGGTGCTCAAGGCCACCTTAATTAAACAACACTGGGTTTATAGACTCACAGAAAGAAGATTCTTCATAGAAAGGATGGTCAGGCAATGGAAAAGGCTGCCCTGGGAGGTTTTGTAGCCTGTCAATATTTCTTGGACCTGTTCAACTCAGTCATGAGACCTGGCCAGGGCACCCCAGGGCAGGAGCTGGAAGGGCCTGTGTCTGTAACCCATTAACCACAGGCAGATACAGATCTGGAAAGCACTTGGATTTAAAAACACATCACCCCAAAATGAGACACCCTGCAGTGGGACATCCCAGGCTTTTACCTTTCAGCTGGGACTCTGCTGAACACTTCTAAGACCCTGATGAGATGGACAAATAGTTCCTGAGAAGGAACCCAGCAGAGGAGTGTAAAATATAAAATATAGATACTTTTCAGCACGTTTTTTTCATGTGTTATAAGGTGCTTTTATTTTCCCCGTAGCCCTTCAAGCGAGTGTGAAAACCAGAACTTTGGAAGATATTATCCCAAAATTGTCATTACCCCACACCTGCACTGGGCATGTGGAGGACCCCCAGCATCCCAACCCCCCTGGAGCCAGCAGGATTCCTCTCATTCTTCACATGGACTTTCACCACTCAAACCAAACAGAGATGCTGTGGGGCAGCACAGGCAGTGCCCAGGGAAGGTCAGGCAGGCTCAGCCAACCCTGCCAACATTCCCACGCTTTCCAGGATCCCTTTTTATCAGTGTTGTGACAAGAGATGTCAAGGACTTTCCAGCGGTGCCAAAGGTGCCTCTCTGGCCTCGTGGGGTGGCACAGAGGAGACTTTGCCTTCCCATGGGGCTTTCCTCCTGCACACAGCCCATAGACCTGGGATAGCTCTGGGATCCAACACCTCAGTGCCATCCTTGGGAACAAAACACTCCAGAATAAAGGGGAATAAAGGGGATTTCCTTGGAGAGTGACATGCCCACTGCTGCCCTTCCTCCCTGCCAGCTCTCCCTGTGTCCCAAGAGGCACAGACTGCCTTAGATATGGACAATATTCCCCGTTATTCACACATCTACTTCCAGATGACACCAAATTCAACCACAGAGCCCCATCACCACCCAATGCCTCCAAGGGATTTTCTCTGTACAAGACCTTTTGACTAAGAAAATACAAATCCATTGGGAAAACAGAAATTTATGGGGGAAAAGCCAATGAAGGAGTGGGGCAAAATCCAAGGAAAGATCAGGGGGAAAACAAAGAAAGGATCTTGAGGACTGGACTGGGGCTTTTTCCAGCTTCAGAACCTGGAGACCTCACCTTTGTGGGGAAGGAGCAGAGCCCACACCCAGCTCAGACACAGACCCAGCCCTGTGAGTGCAGCAGCCACAGCTCACCCTGTCTGGGACAGGAATTGGCCCTGTGTGTCCCCCCATCCCTGCCCGCGCTCAAGGAGGTCCCGGGTGGGCAGGGAGGAGGTGGGAAGGGAAAGGAGGGGGGTGCTGAGAGTGAATTTCAGACTTTCACATCCCCTCTCCAGATGTGCTGGGAGTGGAATCTGACTCCGGAGGAAGGGATTTAAGCCATGATTTAGCAGTTTACCTCCAACGTTTGCCCTGGATTTTTTACGGAGCGGTTCGAAGTCAAGCTGAGAAGTTTCCCAAGCCCTCCTCCAGGCCAGCAGGGCCGTGGCACCGGTGCCAACCCTCACCCTGCACCTCCCCACAGATTCTAGGAACTTCACCCAAGGCAGGCAGGAATTTTTGTGCAGCCTCCCTACCTCGCCCTGTGCTTTTTGGCCGTGGCTGCGTAAAAAAACCACTTGGCCTGTCCTGGCAGCCAAGTGCCAAGGTATATATGTATGTCCCGACCCAAATGAATGGAGCTGCTGAATTAAGTGTTGGAGCAAAACCCTGCAGGACAATAAAACCCATTGATGGTGCTGCAGAGTCCAAAAGTCTCCGTTGCTCCGAGCCAGAGCTCCCACAGCGGAGCCCTCTTGATCTGAGCCATCTCCCCTGTGGGATGGTCACCAGCCTCCTGGTTGGGCTCTTCTTGGGGAAAAGCCACTTCTCCCTGGAAACACGATGGGCAGAGCTCTGCTGCCAGCTCAGTGAGGCTTGGAGTCTCCTTTGGGGCACCTACCACGTAGCTTGGAGCCCTCCCAGAAGCTGCCCAAATCCACACTCCTTGGAAGAGGGAGTCCACACACAGACATTGTCCTATGGGTCACTGAGTCCACAGACACTGAGCCAAGGCATTGCTCTAAGCTGGGTCCAGCCCCTGCCCTGGGTCCTGTGGGACTCAAGGCCATGGTGGCTGTGTGTCCCTTTGCATTCCAGTGCTTCCCTTCTGCCATGCAAAGCAATGTGGGAATCAGCTTCCAGCTGCCACGCCGAATTTGGGAAGGAGAAACCTTCCCAAAGGAAGGAATTTGGGAAGGAGAAACCTCCCTGAGACTCATAAACTGAGCAAATTCAATATGGGAAGCCATTGACAAGGGATAAATACTAAAAAAACCCTAAGATGTCAGTTTTACTGTTGCTCTCTGGCTCTTTGCTGACCATAACCACACTTTAAACACTGTTTTATGATGCAAACAGCCAGAAACCTTCTGCTGGAAGCCTGTGGAATGAGCTCCCCACTTTGCAGAGATAGGAAGAGCCCAGGTGGACACTCCAAGCCAGCTCAGTCGGAGGCTGAGCCAGGGAGAGACGACTCACTTGGCTCTGGGGTGCAAACCACAGCTCCCAGCCATGGATGCTGCCCATCTGCATGTGAAAAAGCAAACACATAAATAAAACTTACTGTGAATGGCAGAAAACGATGCTGGAGAACGTTCCCACTGGCTTGGCTTCTCCTTAGCCCTGGAAGCAGAGCTGCACCACAGCTTGGCCAAAGCCACCCGGCCATCACTCGCCCACCCCTGTGCCCAGGGGCACAGCCTGGGCTGCAAACCCTCTCCCACCCACGCTTGTTGGGACAAGGGAGAGGCTGTACTCCTGCAGCTTTGAAAAATTATTAATAAAATGTCAATTGGTTGGTAAGAGCTTCTGCTTTCATAAAAAAAAAAATTAATTTTGAATGACACAAACCATCCTGTATTGCACAAACTCATCTACCACCAGTCAGTTGTGCAAACAGTTTGCTTTCTGCCAAGGACCCAAAAAAACCAAGAGGAGCCAAGAACTGTGCTGGGCACCCAACCTGAAAGCTGCCACACACACCAAAAAAGCAAACGCAGCATTATTTTTACTTCTTTTCTAAAAGCTGTGCCCTGTTCCTCTGTCTCTCCCTGGATCTGTCATTCTGGAAGCTTCAAAAGTTGTTCAGGTAAACCAAGCCTTTTAAGGCTGTTTGGGAAAAGATGGAGTTCCTGAAGGATGGAGTTCTGTGACAGAGAACGGTCAAGGAGAGGCAGGGAAGCTTCTGGTGCCTGGGAAAGGACTGTGCAATGGACACACCTCACATGGATGGATTGGATGTAAGAGATTTTACCCAGAGAAACCTTTTGTGATCACCTCAGAAATGGGACAAGTTTTCCCCCACCTACCCTGCCAACAGACTAAGGGTTTCTCTGTGCTTCACCCCACCTTTGGAACGAGATGGATCAGATGGGAGCAGCTCCTTTCTAGCACTCTCCAGCCAAACGTGCAAGAGCTGCTCACCAGCCCAGAACAGTTTCATGCCACACCCAGCACTCAGCTCCTCAAAAAGCCTGGCCATGACCTCTCACACTCCTGTCAGGCACATTCCTGCAGCCTGTGCCACTGCAAAGGCTGGGACTCTCCAGCAGGCAGAGATGGCAAAAACAGCCCCAAAGATCGGCAAGGTCACATCATGTCATTCACAGAGACTCCCCAGCCCCAAAGGTTTCTCCTCCACAGCAAACCCCACCACTGCCAGCAAAGCCAAGTGATCACCCTGCAGTTACCAGATCTCATTAATGCAGTTCACCCTGCTGAAGATCATAATTAAAGGAAAAACAGGTGGCACACCCTAAACCAGAGAGGTTTTCATCATGGTTAGACCCTGGCCTGGAGCCAGACCGCAGCTCTCAAAGCTCAGGGGCAGGAGAGGGGATTTGGGAGCTGAACTCCACATTTCACAACTGCTCCCAGGCCTGCAGAGGGACCAGCCCAAACCCCTCATTCAGGAGGCTGAAGTCAGATCTCAATCTGAATTTGGTGGCTTGGGCTAGTTTCAAGAATCACAAATTACCTCTACTTATTATTATTATTAATAATAAAGTGTTATTTCATGCAGGAGCTTTGAGGTTCATTGTGATACGCAGACAAGTGGTTCGAGCAGGGGCGAAGCGCACAGCTGGCAGGAGCAGGTGGGCTTTGCATTGTCTCCAGCAGCTCCCAGGGCTGAACTCTGCCTGAACTCCATGGTGGGAACACACCACGTGCAGGTCCCAGCCCCACCTGAGCTCCACAGCAGCCCCCCAGCCCGAGGCTGCAGACGTTCACCTCAGCACCCCCCTCCCGGCTGCACAAAAGCACCAGCTCAGCTCCTGGACCTTCACCAGGAGCACCACCAGCCTCGTTCCCTGCGGTGGCCACAAGCCCAGGGTGGCTTCTGGTCTTCTGCCAGGGAAGAAATTTCACCAGCCAGGAGCAGGGCAAGGTCAGACACCCAACCAGTCTGGTGCAACCCACACTGCTCCAGCCTGCATCCCGCTGGGCTCTGGGGAAAACCTTTGTGAACATGGTTGTCTAGTTCTTCTGCTCCTATTTTTGGAGGTTGTTTAGTGAAAGAAGAACCAAAATTGCAAAACAAATATGTTGCTCTAAAAAAGAAGGAGGGAGGGCTGGAGGCTGGAGAGGACCCACTGGCACATCTCTTTCCAACCAACATCCAACAGATTTCCAAGAGCTCAGCCCAAGCTGCTGAACATCCCCACACTGAGGCAGACTGAGCCAGCAAACCCCTTGGTGCTCCCTAGAAAAGCACCAGACAACCAGTTTCTGCTGATGCCAATGGCCCCACCAGCTCCAAACGTGACCCAACCCCCTCCGTGGACAGTTCCACTCCCCCTCTGTGTTTCATAGGATCGTGGATTGGGTTGGTTTGGAGAGACCTTAATGCTCATCTCATTCTACCCCCTGCCATGGGCAGGGACACCTCCCACCAGCCCAGGTTGCTCCAAGCCCTGTCCAACCTGGCCTTGGACACTCCCAGGGATGGGGCAGCCACAGCTTCCCTGGGCAACCTGTGCCAGGGCCTGCCCACCCTCACAGGGAGGAATTTCTTCCCAATATCCAATCTAAATCTACCATCCTTCAGCTTAAAGCCATTCCCATTATGCCATCACTGCTTGCCCTTGCCAAATGTCCCTCCCCAGCCTTCCTTCATGCCCTCTTTAGGTCCTGGTACTTCCCTTGCACTGCAGAGCCTCCCTGTGATACTCCACAGGCTCATCCCACCACCACACCCCTCCATCACCCATTTCTCATCCCCATTCCTTATCCTCAACAGCATCTTCCCACCAAACAAGCCACCCCATGGCACAGCCAGGGCACAGTCACTTGGCAGAGCTCTGCAATCTCCTTGGCCCAGCTCTCTGTTTGCACACCAGGAGAATGCACTGGAAAGCTGACACTGTGCTGAGGTTTCACCCTCTTTCCTGCAGAGCTGGGAGCCCTTCACAGGCCACGGTGTGCAGGGACAGAAAACCCTCCCCAAACCACGGCTGTCAGGTGTTGCCCCACCTTGTGCAAAGGAGATTACAAACCAGGATCTCAAACCGATGCTTTCCTGCTCCTTCCCAGCAGATCTCTGCTCCCCCCTCCCCTTTTTAATTAATGGAAACAATCCCTCTGCAAAAATGCTCCTGGTTTTACAGCCCAGGAGGGTTTCCACACCTTCCCCCTCACAGTCAGCCCTGAGGTGTCAGCAGGGTGAGCACAGACACAGACCTGCCCTCTGCTCCCAGGAAACCCTCTGCAGTGGCCCTGGATCCCACATGACACTGTTTGCTTTGGATGCAATGCCTGGCACTGGGTTTGGAGTAAGTCAAACTGACCTTTCCTGTTTTCTGAGTCAACGGCCTCAGATCAGGCAAGTCAGGCACAAGATGTTGGGAATTAATCACCATCAGGGGCTGATGGGAAACTGCTTGATTGGAGCAATGACATCTGGGGGGAGCACCAGCCTCGTTTTCTCAGCTGAAGAGAAAGCCCCTCACCCTCTGCTCAAAGCCCTCCCTGGGGTCACAGTGAGCAAAGCCCCCAGCCAGCCCCCAGCAGTGACATCCCCGGCTCTGAGTCAGCTGAAAGCACTCAGCGTCCTGCAAGGTCAAACTCCAAGGTTAATCCTGAGCATTGCCAGGACTCAGCCGGCACTGATTCCCCAGGGAGAGCCCTGATTGAGGGTGGCAGCACCAGGCAGGGAGTTAATGGGTCAGAGCTTCATTAGCCCAATCCACCAGATTGCCCTAAACCAGCCCAAAACCATCTGATATTTGCCTAAAGAGCCTTACCCAAGCAGAGAGGTCTCCCCTCACACCAGGGCACACTCCACAGCCACCCACTTGCCCTCCTGGCTTTTTCTGCCACAAATGCTGCCAGACCAGCAAGACTGGATTTGATTCTCTTCAGGGGATTTCTTTTTTTTTCTTTCCCCTATCCCAAAATATCCCTCCTACCCCAGTAATAGACTAAAAATGTGGGTGTTTCTGTGCAGCTTAAGGCAATTTTGGAGTCCTCAGATCTGTCACCTTTCCAGGGACTGTTGTTCAGGATCTCAGAGAAAATTACCATGGAAATAATTTGGCCTGGACACCAAACCTGGACCATTTGACCCCAAATGATAAAGGATTTGATTCTGGACAGTCTTTGAGCGAACTTAGGACAATTTATAAGGTGACGGATAAGTAAAGAACTAAATAAAAAGCCCACAAGGAGCTGAATGTGCAGCAGAAAACAGGATCCTGCCTTCCTATGGATAGTCCTTGGTGCCTGTGGACTCTCTGGGGTCTAGTATAGAGAAGTGTACATTGTTCTTCTTTTCTCCACAAATTAAAAAAATACCAAAAAAAATTATTTCTTCAACATCCTCTTTGTCAGATTTGTCTGAAATTGGAGCAGGAATTCAAAGGGAAGGTGCAGGGCAGTGATGAGGGAGGAGGAGGCACATATCCATACCTGTACCCTGTTTGGTTTCAGTTCAGACACACAAAAGGGATGCTCAGAAGCCTCACTAATAGAGGGAAAAAACCCAACCCCAACTGTATTCTAAAGAGCAAACATTCACAGTGCCAGGCCCTGGGGCTGGTGGTGCAGGACAGTCCCATCCCAGGGCTGGCAGAGCAGCTGTCCCAGCCAGGGCTGATCCCAAAATCCTCCTTTGTTTCTCAACTTGGAGTTTTCTTTGCCCTTTTTTTTTTTTGCCTTTTTTTTTTAATAAGGTAACAATACCTCCTTTCAGGCTCTGCCAAAGCCCTACTCAAGCCCACTCAGATAAGAGCTGGCAGGAAAGGTAACTGCCATCAATATTTTGGTGAATGTTAACTACCTGAGGACAGGCTGGGGGGGATCACAACAGTCGGGTGGGAGCACCTGGGCTACATTTAAAAACACCACATTAAAAGTTTTCTCCCTCCCCAGGTCCCCCTGAATTCCCACCAGAGTCTCTCCAGTGGCTGCAAAGACAGCGCTTAGCGAGTCGGGACTGTCTCCAGTCGTGCTCCACACCAAGGTACGTTCTCACCACGCTTCTTTTGCAGCCCTTTCCTTTGCTCCACTAAAATATTACCCTTCAGCCAGAGTTTATTTTGGAGAAGTGTGGCAAGCAGGACTTGTAGCCCTAAATTCTCAAGTGCAGGTTTCAGAGTTAAATGTTTAAAAGCGAAATAAAAACCAACCCGGGGATGTCTTTGTGTTTCCTGGGGTTTCCCCAGGAGTTCCCTCGCCAGGACTGCACCAACGCGGCGCTTTGTCTGCTGGGAGGCAGCACCTGTTTTCATCCTTTTCTTCAAAGTCAAAAAGGGGTTTGTATGTTATGAGTAGGAACCCAGGATTACGATAAAGAGTGGTTTGAGACTGACAGCAAATTAAACTCCACGCCAAGGTATATATACACCATTCGGAGACATATTTATAATAGGGTTTTTCCTAAACCCAGAAAATATAATGATATTCTGTCATGCAGTCTGAGACTTTCTGTGTTATTATTAAGACATAGCAAACATTTCTAGGTAAAAAACTGGGAGCTGGAGGGTGTTATTCTCAGGATAAACTTTTCCCACTTAGCAGCAGGATGAGTTTTTCCTCATGTTCGTGCAAAAAAAGTACAATTTTTGCCAAGCTAAATGGCCAGAACATATTTCTAATCTGTCACAGGTAGGAGAGGCAGGTAGAGAGGCAGACACAGAAAAACCAGCACTCCCTGCCCTCCCCACCTCTGGTTCTCTGTCTCCTTCTCCTTCACTCCAGAAATCTGAACACAATGAGTGTTCAGCTATTTTCCTTCTCACCGTGAGCTCTCCTGCCCTTCCTGCTTCTTTGCCACTTCAGCAAAGGAGAATAGAAGGAAAATGGAATAAATGGTACACCTCTGTAAAGTCACATTGTTAAAATAAAAGTCAATTAACTAATTAAAAAGCAGTTCTGTTTATGGATTGTACAGTGACTCAGAGAGAAGTTAAAACACCACCTCTTGGCTGCCCAGAGCCCAGGTGGCTCCCGGGCTGTCCTGCCTGTTGGAGGCTCCAGGCTGGGATGGAGCCCTGGCCCTCTGTCCAGCCCCAGGGCAGGTATTTAAAATCAGCTGGAATTTCATTTCAGCACCTCCTGAACAAGCCTCATGGTCCTCACCCCGACCTTTTGGCACCCACCCCAGGAAACTCCTGGAATTATCAGCTCAGGGCAAAAAAGGGAGGAAAAGGGGGAAGCACCATGAATGTGCCAGAGATGCTGGGAACAACCCACCAGCCCTGAGTGCCCGGTGCCAGCAATGCCATGCAGCTGCCACCACCAAAACCAGGCACCTTAAAAACACCTTGAAAGGCTTTCCCTGTGGAAAAGGAAGGTGGGATCAGCTCCGTGCCATGTCCCAGCACGGAGCACCCTCAGCAGGAAAACCGTGTCCCACCCTCAGCAGCAGCTGGGAAAAGGCTCAGTGCTCACTCCTGGGGTCACATCCTGTCCCTAAGGGATGGAGAGACATGGCCACATCCAACAGCAGAGACACCAGGGGAAAACGTGCCCAAATTCAAGCAGAATGAGCCCAGACCGTGGTGGGTTCAGCACCCCTGGGGTGGCATCGGGTGCAGGGTGGGACTGACACAAACCCAGACACCAAGAAGGGAGGGGGGCCCTGAGCACCCCTGTCCCCACAGTTCCAGGGAAGAAATACAACCCAAACCACAAAAAAATTATCTAAATTCTTGGACACATCTTAAGATTTATGGTCTATGCAAAATAAAATATTTATACAGTGCCTGGGCACAAAGTCCTGCACTTGGCATAGAGAGAGGACAGCAAGACCAGCTCTAGGACTGCCTGCATACGTGAGTCTGTCTTTAAATATATATATATATAACTAAAACAAATCCCTGTTTATTACTCAGTAGAGAAAACTGCAGGTTTTTTTACATAAATAATCCCAGTGTAAATAAACTCCCCACCCTGAGCAAACTCAAAGTGATCCCACAGCAGATTTCTCTATTTTTCAAATAAATCATCGTTCCACCCCAACATGGACCTGGCAGCTAGAATTTCCAAATCACTCAGGAGCAGCGCTGGGATGGGAGCTGGAAACAACCCAAACAAACAATTTTACAAGTTCCAGAAGTCGAGCCCCCCCCGAGCCCCCTCCCACATCCACCATCCCCCTTTCCCTTTTTTTTTTCATTTCTTTTTTTAATTTGGCGAGCGGGAGGGGTGGGCTCTGCCACTGGCCCATAGGAAATCGGTGACCCAGGGACATCTGCAAGCCATTAGGACACAGACTTCAGGTAGCTCCCAGAAACACGTGCTGTCCACATTACACCCTCCAAGTATATTTCCACAACTTTACTTCTCCAAATAAACAGTCAGGCTCTCCCTGCATTAGCAAGGAGCTGCACAAACAGGTAGAGAGAATGGCAGTTTTATTCCCCTTTCCAGTTCTGATGGATTTCTTGTAAGCTGTTGCTGGGCTGTGTAATTTGAACTATTGCTTGGAAAACATAATAGGGCTGGTTTAAAATTACGGCCATTTATTTATGTGGCTGTGACTACGAAACATCGAGGAGGATTTGCACAAGGGGTTAATTCACACTGCAGCCGACCTGCTGCTCACAGAAAGGGGCTGGACGGGACAAATGGTCAAAATAAAACTCTAAATATATAGATGTGTAAAAATTGGGATCCACCAGGGCTTATATCTGGGTCGAGAGACTTTTTTTTTTCATTTATAAGCAGGTTTTATACCTTCTAAAGAAATTCTACTTCTCTTTAACATCATTAAGAGAGGGAGATTTCAGGATGCCAAGAGGGGACGTGTGGCAGTGGCTGATGGCACAGAGACCACAGTGACACTGGCAGTGTATCATCCACTCACTGAAAAAAGGGATAATAACAGGTCGAAGATGATGATGATGATGATCATTTGCTTCCAGCCTTCCCTCCTGGGCATTTCTCCTTTTCTGGAGACCTCATATTGTTATGAATGAAAACGCTCTCTTTTGTCCTCATTACTGGGGCTTTACTTTTGGCTTTGATCACTTTTTCCCGAGTCATTCGAACCAGATTGATTTATCTTTGCACCTGATGGAGAGCCATTCCAGCCCTGGCTGACATCCGGGGGGTGCTGAGCCTGGAAAATGGCAAATCCACAGCCAACAGCACAACAGGCACCACTGATCAGGCCAAAAGTATCCCCACAGGCTAAAGGTGCACCTTAGGGGGGAAAAGAATAAATTAATAACAATTCTCTTCTTTTTCTCTTAGAAGAAAAATCCCCTTTGGGAGGGGGAGAACACTTTTGGGGAGGGTATTTCCACCCTGCTTTAACTGAGACGGATAAATTTTCCTTTAACCAAGTTTGCAGAGCTTGGAGCCAAAACGCCTGGGAGCAAATAACTAACTAAATAAATAAATAAATGTCCCCCCTCCCAAAAGTAGCATTTTAATCTCCAAGGAAAAAAAAGACCAAGAGCATTTGTGAAGTTCAAGGTTGTGCATGGGGGTTTCCAGCTGTGGAAGGAAGGGAAGAGAACAGCAAAGAGGTTATTTCTCTTTGCTCTGGTGGAGGCTGTGCCGGAGCCAGGGAGTGTTCAAACTCCTTCGGAGCTCAGAGATCCCAACTCCAAAATGGGAGTGAGAATAAACCCACCACTGGCTCTCCCTGCAGGGGAGCAGCTCCACAAACTGGGGAGCTGCCCATCAGCACTGGTATTACTTATTAGAAAAGCTAAAACCTCCAGGTTTCAACTCTTTCTCCCAAAATTTTAGCGCTTTCTTCAGAGGGAAAACAGCCGTTCTCTGCTCCCAATTCCTTTTCTGCCGCCTCCAGGACTCACCCTAATCCTGGTTCCCTCCCAGCAGGATCTGGCCCCCAGTAGCTTTGCCTTCCCAGGATGATTTTTTAAGTGGTAAATAAATCTCCAGACTATTTCAAGTGCTGCTGTTTGAGCAGCCACGATAAGTGTGCAGATATTTAATAGCTAAACCAGACAGACGTGGTCACATTAACGCTGCCACCCAGCTTGGAAATAACCAGGATCATTTCACTGCAGCGCCGGGATCATCGCTCTGAAACTCCCCAATTTCTTTCACTTTGTTCCATACAGCGAGTCCATCAGGTTGGGATTTTTAGGTATGAATTAGTAACAAATATCCTTCAGGCACTTGCCTTGGAGTCTTCAGGTTCCTGGTTACCTCATAGACAGAAAAAGGGGGAGAAAATACCCGTTGTCCAGTTTTCTCACCCATTCCCAGCTCAGGATTTGCCAAGCTTAAATCACACACTGTGTTGTCTCCAGCTCAAGGTGCAGCAGCTTTTGAGGGCTGTGTATTAGCACAACAAGCCAGAAAAATAAAACTTTAAATGTTAATACAATGACATAAATACACAAGACCAAGAAATTCTGAGCCGAATTTACAAAATTAAAGGCCATTCTGCCCCCAATATGTCACCCATCAGCTACTGCTCTTTATCTCCTTTTTTTTCACTGTACAATGACCTTCTGATAAGGACGTGTCAGAATGTGCCTGAGAAACTCTGGGGCTTTTGTAAAATAAATAGATAGAGCACAAAAAGGGACACGAGCACAGCTCTGTGCAAACCCTGCTGGGGAGGCCACAGCACAGGTGTCCAACACCTCTGAACTGTCTGGAGTGTCTGGAACATGACACGGTGTCAAGGGCCACCTTGGAAGGGACTCAACACCCACCTCGTGTCCTGGGGACCGGGGATGTCCCACAGCTCTTGGGCAGGAGATCCCAAAAACAAAGCACACGTTTCATCCCTGCACCAGTAACACTTCTGGGATGGGAGAGAGAAATAAATATGCGGCACTTAATGCAGTAACACCTGGATTGGCACAGTGTGGGATCCCTGTCCTGGAGGCCTGACCATGGCTGGGAAAGGTGATGGAGAAAAATCCACTAAAATATGAACATTTTGTGCTGAACGTGAGAATGTCGAGTGGCGACAAAGGACACGGCTGAGCCCTCCCCACTCACAGCCCTTCTGATTCAGAGGGGCAAAACCCAAAGTGAGAAGAACTTTTGTGCTTGGTGGGATGCAGCACCACTCCCACATTTACTAAAATGTCCTTGTTTGGGAGGGGGTGACAGAGGGAGTGATAATTCCGCTGCAGTGGATGGTGCTGCACCTCCCCTGCCATCCAAAACACCGGAGCAAACAGTCCCAGAGAAATTCCCAGAGAAATTCAAAGGCATGATCCTATCTGGAACTTCACCTTTTGTGCCATCGATCACTGATTGATACTGTTTTGATATCAAAGTAAGAGATGTGGTGTGGAAATGAATTTGGTTTTAGAGAATTCCACTATAACCCAAATCTTCCCATTTTCCCCCCATTGCTCACCAGGAGCAGGGAAAGCCTTTCCCTGGATGGGGAGGCAGCACCAGCTTCTCCTTGGGTTTCTCACCCACTGGGGGAGACCAATTTGTGGCAGAGCACAGAAGCACCGCTGGCCTGTGTGAGGTCAGAGGGGACAGGGTGACATCACAACATCCCTGGTGAAGCCACTGCCTGTCCAACACCCACCCCATGGCCGGCGGGGTTGGAGGAGAGGCTGAACTTGATCAGGGAGCTGGACCAAACCCCACCAGACCCCATAAAACACCAATAAAACACAACCTATTCCAGCACAACTGATCTGATGCACATTGATCTTGTAAGTTTTGAGAGCAAAACCTCCCCAAAAGCCCCACACGGTGCTGTTCCCTCTGCTACCGAAACTCCCGTCTCCTCCACTCCACTTGGAGAGACTCTTTCCTAAAAAACAGTGATTTGAGTTAGCACAAGACAGAAAAAAACCCCATGAAATGAGGGCTCTAATCCTCGCTAAAAATCTTTCCTGATATCTGAGCTCGCCACTTAGGGTAAAACAATGTTAATTCTTTCAAAAGAAAAGAAAACTTCCACCCTGACGGGAGAGCAGCAGCAGCTCAGTCGCTCCAAAGGAAACTTCTAGCCCTGCAAAACGACTGTGATTAATCAGCTTGTCCACGTTGTCTAAATAGTCCATCGAACAGGAATTAAAAATAATAATCCAGAAATTATAAAATCACACACAATAACTGGAAAGCTCTTTGCCATTTCTCTTTTGTTTATTGTTCAAACTTGTCAAACCACTTTCTTTGGTTCAAACAGGCTGTTTGGGAAAGAAAAGGCAGAGTCCCTTTCAGCAGATGGACTTTCAGAATGAAAAATGTTCTAATTATTACACTTTTCATTAAATCAATTATCCTCCCAAATTGTTCTTGTGTTTCTCTCTGCCAATCAGCAGCAAAGCCACGGAACAATCTGTTGTCACCACATTTTTCTCCTCCAGGTACTTTTGTTCAGATTTTTGCTACAGCAGCTCCAGCTGAGATAAGAAAAATCTACTGCCTGCATTTTCTTTGATGTTCTACAACAAACACATATATTAAACGAGATTTGTTGAGCTAAATTCCATCATGCACTAGCCCAGAGCTGAAATTACCAAGGGAAAATAATTCAGAATTATCTCTTTTGCTGTAAGTTTATCTTTTTCACTGCAAATAATGATTCAAAACTCAGCGGATCTTCTCCTGGACTACTGAATATTTAGCAAAGTAAAGAAATACAATACTGGGAAAAGCGTCCTCTGTGTTTCAGGCACAAGAAACCCCAAATTCTCATGAACAAAAATCCCACTCGGCTCTCAGTCCCCCTAATCCTTCAGACAAAGGCTCTGGAAAGAGGACAGACACTTACCTTTAAATTCACCCAAAGAAAAACTACTTCCCAAAAGTTTGCAAGCAAAAAAAAAATCATCATCATAATAATAATCTCAGGGAAAGCTAAAGACAACCAGGGTCTACCAGGGAGAGGGTTTCAACTGCATTTATTCAGAGCTCCTTCCCCGCTGCCTTTTTCCTTTTTTTTTTTTAATATAGTCTTTTTTTTTTTCACGTGCCGTTTCCAATACCTTAAAACCCCGTCGTTAAGGTGATGGCGACAATCGCGATACGGGATCCCCGCCGGGACACGGCCCCGAGCGGCCGCTGCCCCGAGGATTGTCCGACGGGACAAAAGCTGCAAATTAAAGCAGCAAATTAAAGCAGCTTCGATAAAGCCCCAACTTTAACGCTCGAGTTGAAATGAAAAATTATGGGCTGCGCAGTTTGTAAGGAGGGAACTGGTCGAAGGTCTCCCCCCGAACACGCTGCGGAGCGCAGGGCGAAGGGGAGGGAGGCGGCAAGGGGGGCAGCTTGTCTTGGAGCTGCCTTCGCACTCAACAGCTCCCACCAAATCCCCCTCTCCTGGAACCTTGAAAACGGCATCTGCTTTATTGCCCACCTAGATAATGACTCAGAGTGACCTCTCCGCTGCCGGCATCCCTCAGGTTTCACTCTTTGCCGCACGGAAAAGCCGTTTGCTAGTAAAAGTTAGGGAGCGCGACTCACAGAAATCTATAAAGATAATTTCTATAAAGAGAAACGTTTGCATTTATGCACAGATAACCCCGGGAAGCTCCGGGGGCTCCTTTGCTCTTGTCGGTTTGTTTAGAGGACAAAAAGTTGGTCAACTCGGGAAAACTTTTTTTCTTCGGGGAGTGAGGAGCGAAGGTGGAGGCCGCTCCTTCCCCCGCAGGGCTCCAGCCTGGGCAGCCGCTGGGTGCGGGACTGAGATGCAGAACCGGGATGCGGGAATGGGATGCGGGTCTGAGATACGGGACCGGGATGCGGGAATGGGATGCGGAACCGGGATGCGGGACTGAGATCGGGTCCCGCACCGCGCAGCAGCCGAGCCCGGTCCGGCCCCGCGGGGCAGGACGAGACGGGGACACGGGAATAAAAATCAACG